>JAODKM010000020.1:3007587-3018518 GCA_026780845.1 Petrocephalus sullivani | reverse complement strand
GAAAAATTTCCCGATGTTTGAGTTCAGCTCATGAAAAATGGGAGCAAAAACAAGAGTGTTGCGTTTATATTTTTGTTTAGTGTATTATAATTTTACTGTTAAAAAAGGAAAAAAAATGTCTACACGCATCCTATTACCGGCTGAGCCTGGGGCCCGTCCCAGAAATACAAAACAAGGTACAGAGTACACTCTGGACAGTATTATACTCTGCCACTTCACATGCAACCTAAGCTAACTGCCTGACACTTATCTTGGCACTGCCCCTATAAGGCCGAAACTTCGCCCAGAGTCACTGAGATAGAGAAATAGTAAAATTATTTATGACAGTGTTTAACTGAAAGTGTCTACAAATCAATTGTGCAGGATCAGATTACAGACATTTCTTGAAAACTTTGTCTGCCTTTAAGTAACTAATACATAAGAAACCAAGTGGAGTCATACATTCCCCTGAAGTGGTTTAAAATATGGCATGACGGCATAATATACAAAAATGAGCAATGCAGACACTTCTAATAACTTCAGAGTAAATAAACCATGCTTATGAAAAAGTCGACAGTTTGCTGATAATTCCTTTAATTAGATCTGAATTAAGCTAAATTATTCTCAGGATAGGGAACAAGCTGGCACTGTAACTCTTCTACTGCCAGCTAAATCTAGATGTGTCTCATCGGTGGCCTTGCTAGAGCTCAAGTGGCACTAAAGAGTGAAGATTTTCTGTTTGGTTAAGCTCTGTGCTTGCTTTCATTTAAAATAGACCTCCACAGACCTCATGCAAGTGTAGCATATCTGTGGTTTAAAAGAGGAATGAATAATTTCCCTCTTAATAAGTAAAAGGACTCTCATTTTTGAAGCAATAATTTTGGTTTCACTTATGCTGAGTCGATGTGCGTTATAAAGGTCAAGTTTCTGATTTGTCAAGGCAAGCAATTTCAAATCAGCTGAATGATTGCTTTTTAGAATTACCATTCAGTATTAGTTTTGATCCCAGGATAGATCAACACGCAATGTCTAGGCCTTTTAGGGTGGCGCTGGTGTGAATAATTTGATCACTGTGAATATCAACTATTATTATATATATATTATATTATATATATATATATGTGCCAGCTGTAATTAAATTTTTTATTAATATAATGTTTCAACAAGGGGTTTTCAGGACTTTGGCCAAGTGCTAAAATATGTAACTATTATTATCAAGTTCTACCGAAATGATATTCTGCCTATTCTTGTCTTGTTTAGTGGTTTTTAACCAGAGAAAAAAATCTAGTACAGAAAAAGTGAAATTAAATGAATGAATGAATGCACCACAACCCTGTAATGAACAAAAAGTGCGTAAGATGGATGGATATTATTATTTTATGAAGTACTATCATGAAATATAAAAGGTGATCAAATTCATTGTTTAACATCCACACAATGATTTCAATAATTATGCCATAAAGGGAGTGGGGACAGCTATGAATGAGTCTGTGATAGGGTCTGTGATTGGGTGTTCAGAAATGAATATGTGTGTGATTGGACGGCAAAGAATGAATATGCTCTGAACGGACAACCCTGCAATTTGTGTGATGCACAAAGCAGAATGTGAAGAAAGAAAGAAAAAGAAAGAAAGAAAGAAAGAAAAACAAAATAGCAACTATCAGCAGGAGGCACAAACTATCTCCCCACTGCCTGTTTATTCTAGTGAGAATTAAAATGCAGCTTGACAGGGTCCTGGGAATGTGGCTCACATTAGGAGAGAAGCCAGACATTCTGCATGGGAGCATGGCAGGGGGTGGCAGTAACCCACTGGGAGACCATTAATTTGTCTGTCCTTTATGGATCCCTCTATCTCCCACAAGCCAGCTCTGCACAATGCTTCCATATTGATGGCCACCACCCCCTGCTCTCATTGGCACAAGACGAGGATTATCTCTATTAACAGACATTAGTGTTGTTATTTTAACATTAAAAGATAACAGAAACCACACAATACCATTTTATCAGGTCCTAGATGAAATGTCAGACTATCACATTGTACATACTTGCATATGCTCACTAGAGCTAATACAGAGAAGCTGGTCAGTTAACTGCACACTTTACTGACAAAGCCACCACAACATCCTTAAATTGTATAATAAGAGTGCAGATATAAAGTATACAGTAAACAGGAGGGAAAATAGCACCCCTATCTATCTATCTATATATCTATCTATCTATCTATCTAGGATATATAGATAGATAGATAGATAGATAGATAGATGGATGATTACATAATACCCCATTACACAACAGTCCTTACAAACAGGAAGGCTGTGTACATTGGTCTGTCCGCTGTTCTCTGGCATGGTCGTTTTACCATTTACACTCTTCAACCATTCACCGTAGCTCTGGGAGATTGTTCTATCTCATGTTGCATTGTGGGAGGTATGAATTCAACTCATTGATGGTCTACAAATAGCTTCTTCTATATGACAGGTCTATTGTCCAGGCTACTGTGAACACTGAACATTGAATATGTTATTTTTTTGCTCTATTGTCTGCATCCTGCAAGCAGCAATGAAGCCAGAGATATCTTGGAAATTAAGGCACTAACAGTAGCTTGTTTTGCCATCTGTCCTTGAACAATTAAAAGTTTCCTGGTGGGTATCGAGTTAAAAGTTAATGAAAGTTTGAAAATTACATTAGGTCTTTCCTTCTCTGACGCACATCAGCCTTGAGTTTGAAGTAATTTATAAGTGTTTCGTTCTGCTTATTAAAACCAGAATTATAAACAGCGCAGTCATAACTTAAAAATTCAATACCTGGAAAATACTTTTACTAATATTGCAATTGTAATACCTGGGTCAAGAATGAATTTAGCCACCATTTTTTGTTTATATATTAAGATTAAATTGAGTATCCTCATTTAGTGTATCAGAGATGTATAATACATTATGTTGTAGTACAGATCATGTCCTCAGACTCATCCCCACAAGATGGCAGTGTATTGCTTCTATAAATCTATCAAATGGCGTTTGTCTCATCAAGATTTTGATACTGTCATGATCCAGTAGTTATACTTCAATACTTAATACTTACTTATTATATTATAGAATTATTTTATGTACCATAGGCAGCTCACTCCTGTTTTTCTGTCAGTAGAGTTTATTGTACTGGTGATATCAATGTCAAAAAAAAAGATACACAAAAAACATACTAAAGAACACATATCAAATTAAGTTAATCAAATAAATGAAAAAAATAATGAATATACTTAAGGCATAAGTAGCATGCTGCTTCCATAAACTCCTGTATTTCTTTTTTTGAGCAAGACTGAATTTATTTAAGCCAGTTCTTCGTATGTCGAGAGATGCGCACTACATAAGGGCTAGTAAACTTATAACTTAAAGCTGTCTTTTTCAGTGAACCTTGAAAATAAAGGGATATAATTCATATTCTATGCACGTCTATTACAGGACATCTACATGAAATGCGGCACTGTATAACTGCAGTGTTGTCGTTTGCTTCTTCTTGTTCTCTAACTGCGATATTCAGGACTTACTCCTCCCTTCCTCCTGGACTTCCCCCCCCCCCCCCCACAACTAAACTCTTACAATTGCTCTCCTTCCCATTCTCTCTCCTTAGCTGGCCCCTCCTCTCCTCTTGAAGGGGGCAGTTACTCCTTTGTGGTCTATCGATTGTATGGAAAAGTCAATAATGACCAGAGTAAATTAGACAAGCTAAATACAGTGGCCTTCTCCAGCTACACACAGTAAACTCAATTTTCACCCTTCACACTTGGCCATGCTGAATCGAGATAACCATGTGTTTTTCTTTGATTAAGGTAGCATAAGAAAGGAAGGCAAAACATCTAGACAAAAACACTCTTTCAGTTGAGAAACATCGATCTGCTCACCTTCATTTGTAGAGACCAATTTCTTAAATAAGTCGTGGAGATAAATGTAATATTTTGTTTAATGCAATTTTACTTGTTGAAGATTTACCACAAACATGGTTGTTTACCCAATTTTTTATAAAGCATACTTTTTCCCTTCACAGTGGTTTTACTTACTGGATATGTGGCAATTTCTAGTGCAACTGGCAGAAAAAAAGAGGGTGAAGAAAACTCTCTAACTACTAAGTCAAACAGTCACAGTTACTCCTGTCACACTTCTCCCTTTATTCTTCAAAACAGGTGCCTTCAACAATTAATTTAATTGGTTGGTAGCAAGATTGTGGCATCGTACAATTCCTTTTCATGCTATGGAGTGTCTTGCCTTGAGAGTTTTGTATCCAACCTCCTCTGAACGTGTTAAACAGGGAAGCTCACTGACACACTTTGTCGGACTTTATAGAGCAGTTTGCTGTCTTGCAACGGGTGAGAAATAGCAGCATAAACAATAGCGACGTCACAGTAATTAAGTCTCACTACAGCACAGTGTAAGTGTCTGCTTTCCAGCAAGGAAGGATACCAAGTTTGTAGGAAAAATGGGATGAAGATCTAGCTGACTATACTATATATAGAGAGAGTTTACTGTTCGACATATTACCGTATACAGAGAATTATAATTAAACCTACACATATAAACATAGGTAAACATAAATTATGATTTTAATTATCACATATCAAATTTTTTGTCTTGACACCATTTTTCCTCATTTTTTCCTCAATTACAGATTGATTCTGTAATTAGGAGAGAGAAAATGTAGGGTTTGATGCCAGTGCCAGATTATCAGTGTTGCTCCTTGTGAGTAGATGATTGATCTGGATGCTTCATCGCTATAGTGACAAATCCCATTATCCTGGGCCAGCTAATTATTGACTTTGATTTGTGTTCTTTAGAGTGTGCCACCACACCTACAGGCAGGCACACAAATAACAACACCTTTAATATCTTCAGTTTCCAAAGTAATTGCTAAAAATGGGAACATGCTGTACTACAAATCCACATTTTCAGCATTCTGATGCAGATGACCGAGAGTTTTGATACTTACTGAAAGTTAACGGCAACCTATGCATGGGATGGTGAGCCCATCATCTGGCTGATGCCAGTTGTCGAGACATGCTGTGGGATAATACGGGGTGTTGTAGAAAGTCCAATACCTGTGTCTGGATGGTAGGCGCAGATCTCATGGGGTCTGTAATGCTTGGTGCACAACACTACCATCCTCCCTTGGTGTGGGCTGTCTTGGGTGACCAAAACCTTCACAACGTGTGTGTGGGTGTCCTCACGTAATGGTTTAGCTGCAAAAGCCTATAACTTACCCAAAACAATTAACTCATGTCTCAAAAGTAAATGATTCTACTAGTGACTTAGTCACTGCCACCAAAATGAAAAGCATAATCTGCATTGTGTTAACCATGAGAGTCAAAATGCTTAAATATATTGTCAAAATATCAGTATAAGTATGCTCCAGAGCTTACGAATGATAGTCGGTTCCCACTTTCTCGTTGTCACAGACTGATCATTTTTCTTTAGCAAACTGATACTTATTCAAGTCAAAGGCAACAGTTTCGACATTGCAAGGCTCTAAATTACAGTGTGTGAAGTTCACTGGCAAGAGGAAGCACTCACATGCACATGTAACTTCCTTAGATCTCAAGCACAGTAAAATAGCAAACAAAAAAAGTCAGACAGCATTGTATAACACAAAAAACAGCCAAATGGCAACAGAACAACAAAATGATAAAATCATGTACTGTGTGAACCAGAAGTACAAGAGTGGCATATCACTGCAGTATACGGAAGGCACTTGTAAATCATTGTGGAAGCTTGGTTATTTGTTTTGCATGTGGTGATGATCAGTTACATATATGGTTTTGTGTGTAAAATTACAATGGAAAACTACATAATCTATTTTCTACAAGACTAAAGCAACTGAAAATCGTGCCAAAAGATGAGAAATATACATTTGCATATATGTACAAAAACATTTGGATATTTGTGTGGAGCAATGAAAAATGATGATTTGCCGTACAGAAGTGACATTATGATGTGGGGACTACATTCATTGTTTTGCTAATGTTAATTGTTATTTGAGAATTGTCAGTCGAGGAAAACTGTAATAATATTGTTACATATCTTAAGAACTGTTAATCCAAATAACAGTCCAAATAATTGCAGATCACCTAACAGTTTCAGAAATGCACGTTAATGTATTGCAGAAGGTTATCTTGTGTCTAAAGGTAACGAAAACAATAGGAAACAAAATGACAAAGACTACAAGTAGGTGTAACTCCCTAACCGAAACAACAGTAAACACCACGTCTGCAAAAACAAAAAGGCAGTCACTCCTTACGCACCTAACAGACATGTACAGAAAACACCAAGTCCAAATGCACGGTATCCAAAGGGCAAGCAAGAGAGTAGTCGGGAGCTAAGCAATAATTCAAACCAGAAGACAAGCAAACCAAAGGCAAAGGTACAAGGGGCGAAGCAGAAAGTCAGAAACCAGGAAACCAAAACAGTCATACACAGAAGTCAATCAGAAACAGCAAACCAACACAGCGATAGCAAAAGACAAAACTTGAGCAAGAGCTCCCGCTAGATGTGACCAGCAGGCTTTATCCGGAACACAGGGCCGGGGTCAGAGGTCAGAGGGCAGAGGGCGAAAGGGGTGTGGCCAGAGATCGGGAAGCGGGGTGAAGCAGCAACTGGCGAGTGGAGCTTGGGGCAGAAGACTGAGGTGTTCTGTAGACATATCCAAAACACTTACGGCACATAACACTTGCAATTTTGCAAGTAATTTATTATCTAGTTATTAAATTTAACAATATATGATATAATATAAATGAAAATATATATCTTGCTTCACAGATATCAATACAAAAGCAAAAATTATAACACTTTATGAATCCCTGTGGGGCAATCCTTTTTTTTTTCCCCCATCCTGGGACACCTGAGACACACACATGGGTGGGAGCAAGCTCGGGCATCACAGTGAACGGTCAGTCACCTATGGCATCCATGGAGGGTTAAGGGCCTAGCTCAAGGGTCCATGGACATGTGATCATTCTGTGGAAGCCGTGCTCAAACTGGCTACCTTCCAATCACAGACATAGAGGATTTGACCCGCTGAACCACTCACAGGCCCAGTTGGTAGTTTGTAGGTACCCTATTTGTCCTGTCAGAATAAAGTAGTATACTTAACAAATACTCTGTTAAAAGAGTGAGGCATTGTTTCTTTTTTAACTATAATAATTGCATTGTAATTTGTTTTACATGTTTTTCGCTATGAAGCATGCATAATCATATACTACAGTTTTATTCAATTGCTTTGTAGCATTTGTCAAATAACAATTAACAGTCGTAAAACAAAAAGTGTAATCCCCACAACACAATGTTTCTTCTACATGGCAGAACATCATTTCTCATTGCTTCACACACATTTCCAAATGTTTTAGTACATATATGCAAATGGTTTTGTACTATTGTCATAATTTGGCACAATTTTCTCTTACTTTAATCTTGCTGGGCAAATTAGATTATGTAGCTTCCCATTGTAATAATTTTATACCGAAAAATATGTGTATGTTAGCAACACATTAGCCACCGCATGCAAAACAGTTAACCAAGCTTTCAAAATTATTTAAAAGTATATTCCATAAATTGCAGTAGTACAGTATTGTTGTTTTTCTGTACGTGATTTTGTTGTTCTTGTATTACCATTTTTCTGTTTTTGTGTTATAAAAAACTGCGACTTTTTTGTTTGCTATTGTGCTGTGTCTGGAGATCTGAAGAAATTACATGTGCATGCAAGTGCTTTTTCTCGCTAGTGGACCTTACATACTTACACTGACATACTGACAATATATCTAAGCATTTTGACATGACATTTGTCAAGATTAAAACGATGCTGATTGTACTTATCATTTTGGCAGCACTGACTAATTCATTGGAGCAATTATTATTTGCTTTTGAGACATGAGCTAATAGTTTTGGGTAAGTCACTAAACCATAGTGTTGTGCTATATGCATGAACTGTTTTAAGAAATGCTCTTACAGTCTTGAAAATATTAAGTATGCTTCATGAAATGTACTGAAGCAATTTAAAAAAGGTATAAAACAATGCTGATTGTATGTTTCATTTTGGTGACACTGACTAAGTAATTGGTGGCATAATTTGCTTTTTGAGAGTTTATTTTATTTTGCAGCTTACAGGCTTTTGCAGCTAAACCACAGTGTTGTACTATATGCGTGAATTGTTTTGAGAAATGCTCATATAGTCTTGACAATGTTTCATGAAATGTGCCAGAGCAAACCTATAAACACCAATAAAGACTGACAGATTATTGAGTAAATGTGATATCAAATAACAATGCAGAAGATGTGTAAAAATCTGTTTGTGATATTTTCATGATATGTACCTAGTATATTGAAAACACTTATACACAGAAGGACACAAAATAGTGTGGTTGTTTGTAACTCTTCAATTGCTCCAATTTAGTGTAAATATCCACTCCCAAAATATACGGTAAAGGCTGGAATTGATATTTCTGGCTAAATGACAACAGATACATCATTTTGTGAAGCAGGCTATTGTTGATACCACTGCTAGCTATTTTATTTATGCACAACTCAATTCCACTAGCAAGCATGTTGAAAAAAAGAAAGAAAGAAATCAATACAAAACTTCAAGGCAAAACAGTACTCATTTGCATACTGGCCTCTTGCCTTACGAGAAATACTGAAACCACAAAGTCACTAAATGGCAGGACAGTGGATGATTTATAGCTGAAGCATTTGCATAGTGCTAGTTGCTACATTATTTTATGATGCTAAATGCACCAAAGTCAATTAAATTGACAACAGCTGACTATGGCTAGCACAAACATCATAAAGTTACTGTACAAATGCACTTATGATATTCTCGATTAGGAAGGTGTACATTTGTCTGTATGAATTTCATTACCCTACTGAGTTTAAACTAAATGTCATTTAATTTTATTTTCACGTAAAACTAGTCATCAGATCAATGTCTTTCATGGCAGGATTCTTTCTTAGAAGCAGGTAATTAACCAAAACACAACCCTTCTGGGGTGCACCATGACCCCTTAAAGTCACTTACAGCTTTGCTTTTGCCAACCCATAGACATTCCCTCCACCACACTGATAATAACTGTTTTGCATGCAGAATTGTGTACGCATGCATACCTCCTGCAGTACTGAGGTTGTGCATGAGGAGGTGGTCATATACCTCATTAGTGACAAGCACATGAAAGCCATATATATATATATGTTTACAGAACTGGTCAACTTGGGTACTTTGAGCACTATTGTAAAAACAATGTGTCTTTGCTGAGGTGCAGATGACCCATTTTTGCATATTTTGCACAAAGACAGAGAAACCTTAAGATAATTCACTATCTCAGGAGTATTAACCTCAGGAGTATTAACCTTTTTGTGACCTACTCCACTGTGTACACATTCTTTGTTCCTCCTTGTTTTCATAAAGGCAGGCAGGTGGTTACCGTTCCTGAGCACTGCTCCCCGGACGCTCAAGTAGCTGCCCCCTGCTGTGTCACAACGACACATGGGTTAAATGCAGCAGCTAGAATGTGCATGTGTTTTTAGTAACTCAACAAAGACACAACTATTAGCACTCAATGGAGCTAGATTTATTGTTCAATTAAGAGAATACATTGTAAAATGACGTTATACAATAGGAATGCAGTCTGTGTCTTTTAACATTGGCAAAAACTATTTCAAAGAAAGAATTAACTTTAGCTGGAGTAACTGAATACTTAACAGTGAAAGGCCCGCAATTAGCTGAACATTCTAATTGTAGGGTAGAAACAAGCAAACGCTTGCACACTATGGGTAATTTAAAGATGCTAATTTGGACAACTACAAGTCTGTGGACTGAGAAAACCCATTTAACTTAGGGAGAACATGCAAACTCCACACGCAGTGCAGATGTGGGATTCAAATCCACAGCTCTGCAGGTGAGAGGCAGCAGGGCGAACCACTGCACCGGTGTGCTGCCCTAGTTGACGATGTTTTGTTAGGTTTTGTAATCTTTGCATTGTATTGGAAGTTGTTGATAAGAAAACTCAGGTTCTTTTTTTATTCCTACATCTGATAAAAATTTATCACAGTTCTGGACTTTGGAGCGGAGTGACTGATTGAATAAACTTGCAGAAAAATGGAAATTGGCTTCACCGAAATAAAAAACTATCAGAATTTCAATTTATTTCTTTTCCATGGGTTTCCATTTGGCCTACTATCAATTAGTTTTTCTCCTCAAGGCTTGGGGAAGGCAAAGCAAATTGTGGCTAATGACAGGTATAACTAAGACATTAATGGCACACAGAAAACAAATTGAAGCATTAGACAGAGGCAACAAGACCTTCCATTGCTTTGTTTTTACTGGATTATTGATTTCACCTTTCACCAGGCTAATTGTTGCTAGGACTTTTAACTGTTTCACTTATATATACCATTACACATTCATGTGCATGAAAATTGCATGCTAAAATACACATATCCAACTGGAAAAATAGGGTTAGGGGAATCCAAAACTTACACCAAATGAAAAGAATTAAATAATAAAAACAGTGATTGACCAATAGCCAATAATGTAATTATATGCATTTTAAATAATAATAATCCATTAATCCTCTTTTTACTCTCATGAGAATTGCTTAGTAAGCACTTCAACTGAATATGCCAGACTTGCTAACTTGTCGGCTGCCGAGAGTCGGGAGTGGTGACAACCAAAATGATGCTTCCTGAACCATTTGCTGTATTTTCTGACCCCAACAGATGGTGCTCTTGGCTCACTCTGGGATGTACTTTGAACTCTTATTTTAAACAGAGAGCACCATCTAGTGGGGTCAGAAAATACAGCAAATGGTTCATGACCCGTAGATTTGATCATCATTAGTCAGTTCCCGGTTTCCCAAAACCTTCTTATCGCTAAGTAGTTCTTAAGTTGTACCTTAACCTCTCTCTTAACGTTATGGAACG
>JAODKM010000020.1:2978727-2999644 GCA_026780845.1 Petrocephalus sullivani | reverse complement strand
TGAGGGTGACCAATTGAGTAGGAGTGTCTAACCACTCTGTGGGAGCCAGAACTCTTAATGGTTGGTAGGGGTTCAAATACTTTTTTCCCTCAATGAAATGCAAATCAGTTTCTATCTCTTATTTAAAGTTATATTTTAAATTTTCCTTTTGATGTGCTACCTGTCACTGTTAAAATAAACCTACCATTAAAATTATACTGTTCTGAGACTTTACATTTCTTTGTCAATGGACAAAATTATAAAATCAGAGAAAGGTCAAATACTTATCTCCTCCATTGTATATATTTCTGGTCAGATACAGTACATTAATGAATTATCGAGCTGGCTATTACAAGAACAGTGAAGAGAATAACAGGATTTTCCCCAGTAGACAATCGATAATAGGCATGATATGTACAGTATATGCCTTTGTATATGCCTTAAATAAATGCCAACAATTAACAACACAAAATTACTTTAATTAAGTACTATAACTGTCTATTTAAGGGAAAGAGGAGAGAAAGGCTGAAATGACAACGGGAAACAGCAGGGGGGACACAGAGGTTGCAGTATGCTGATACTGACAGTTGTTTCTGCATTCCCTTACTTATACATAAGAACATGACCAATACAGTTAATCTTTAAATGCAGCATTATTGGCATTCACTTTGTCAGTCAGGCAGCATTTGACAGCCTAAGTTTGTGTATATGGCAATTTATCGTGTTTACGTGAAACATTTTTTTTTATAAATAATTCACTATTATTCCTTTGGGTGCATGTATAAATTAAAAAAATAAATAAAATTAATAAATAAAGATAATATTTCCATCCATTTTCTGAAGCTGTTTATCCTGTTCACGGTTGTGGGGAGCCTACCCTGGAAGCTAAGTGCGGGAGGCAGGGAACATGCCAGGATGGGGGCCAGCCCGTTGCAGGGCACACTCACACCTCTGGGCAATTTGGTAACTGCAATTAACCTCAGCATGTTTTTGTCGGTGGGGGAAACTGGAGTACCTAGAGGAAACCAAGAACATGCAAGCAGCACACACGAGGAACCTGGGCAGACACCCAGGCCCCAGAAATGTGAAGCAACAGTGCTAACTACTGCACCACCATTCCACCCCCCGAGTGATAATATTATTAGGTCCATATCTGAAAACACATTTTGCTTTAATCAGTAACTTGTCGATAGGGTTTACAAACAAATATAAAAAAGTTCCCACAAGCAGAAAGAGCAAAAGAATGAAATTTTGTACTGCAATTACATCAGCTTTAAAAAAAATGGCAACAGTTATTTCTATTACTTTTACATGGAATGTGATGGAGACTGTCACCCTTCAAGAGGCATTCATTATTTTCTGGAAAAAAAGGAATAGAATAGTAGACTGTTATTTAAAAAAAGACACTTAGGGGGAGAAATCCACTCTGGGGATTACTTGCTTTGTTAAGGGTGTTGTTGAGCATGTTCATTATTTCTCTCAAGCATATGGAATTTTGATTGTCTTCTAGCAATAGCAAATATTACAAAGTGCTCATTGTTCTCTTTGCTTAACGGATTGTACATTTCGTTTTCCAAAGGCTATAGATAACTGCAAATTTTACATCTAGCTTGACGTCTGAAATTACATTACCTTTGTAACAAAATGTTGTCAAGTTAAATAAGGAGAAAATAAAATTCCATCCGTGAGAAGTCAGTTAAAATAAATCAATGGATTGAATCTGAGATCAGTTTGTGAATTACTATCTCTGTGAGTAAATTATATATTACTCAAGTTTCTGGTTTTGCTGAGAAACTGGGGACGACTTAATTCTGTTGGTTGATTCTGTAGATATAGATTGCAGGTATGTTTGATTTTAAGCATAACCCGCCATAGCCTGTAACCGTCCGATTCTTCCCTTTGCTTGAGTAATATCCATTACCTGAGGGCTAAGCTATGTGGAGAAAAGACAGAATGCAATGCCTAAATATGCATCTGGCACACTGTCCTTTGATGGCTTTCAGCTCATTCTTTTCCATCAGGGAGAATGTTTGCTTAAATCGCGAGCAGTGGGCTGCATCCCGTGTTTGAATTCCATGTATAAATCCCAGTGTCAAACATCTTCAAAGTATATTGGTCTATGATAGTCTGGGAAGGTCCAGTTATAGATCTCTTGTCTGTCTTTCACCAGGAAAAATGGCTCTGACACTGACTCTGACTCATTAGTTTTGGTCGCATTTCAATATACTTCTGTCATAAAGTAGCCCAAAGTTTCTAAAACAGAAACATGAAACCTTATAAGTTCATACTGAGGTTGAGTCAGGTTGGACCCCATCAGCCTGGACTCATTTTTGGAGTCAGTATATTTTTTAAACTGAATTGAGCTGAGAGGCTCTTCAATCTAACAGCTATATCATATATTCCTAATAAACAAATATCATTGTTTCTTGGATTTAATTCCACAAGACCTTCACTGGATGAAGCTATCAAGCATACTACATGCTAATGAAATCTGTATTGCTGATTACAGACAGATCTATTCTGTTGACTATATTATTATAGGACACAATGCCTGAAAGCTGTTATGCACCAGTCATAAAAAAACCCATTAGTGAATTCTGCTTATTTACCGACTCCATTATTCATTAAACTGACTGGCAAAGAATTTCCCAACAACTTATTAATTCAGGACATGACAGCAAAATAAACATCACTGAAAAGATCACTGTTACCTATATAAATTTACCCACGTTCCAAGTCCTTACAACACATTTCCGCTTTTACTTAGCCTCAAGGGACATTTGCACTCATCACCTTATATTAATTTACATCCTTGTTATCGATCACATCTCTGAAAGCTCCCTACATGGGGACTTTGAAAGGCTTAATAAAATAGAACAAACCACAGAAGTAATTTTTTCTAAGCATTTACATATTCTTCATTCATTTAGCCATTGCCTAAACTCACAATTTTCTGATTAAAAACAAAAAAGAAAGAAACAAACAGATAAATCTTTATAAAAAGGGAAAGGTATGGAAGCCCTAGATAAGTAATAATGAAATCCTGAGAAAAATGTGAACCATGAGATTGCATTTAGATTAGTAAATAAATCACACAGTTCTTCGTTATAAAACATTTGCTACTAAAGCACAAAAACCTCATTTGTATATCCCTGAGCTGGTGTTTCCCAATCCGGTCCTTGGGCACCCATAGCCGGCCCATGTTTTTGATCCGTCCCAGCTCCTGATCAGGACTGTCAGGCAGGGAGATTGGAGGGAGCAAAAACATGGACCGGCTGTGGGTCCTCAGGGACTGGATAGGGAAACACTGGCCTAAGCCAATGAGAAGCAAAGTGTCATAGGGCTGGGTGCTAGCTCTTACATCAGGGGTCTCCAACTCCGGTCCTGGAGAGCTACTATTCAGTAGGTTTTCTCTCCTACCTGCCTTCTGATGAGCCACAGCTGTTCTCAGGTAAATACCAGGAACAGGTGTGACTCATCAGAAGCCAGGTGGAATAGAAAACCTACTGGACAGTAGCTCTCCTGGATCGGAGTTGGAGACCCCTGTCTTACATTTTCATGCTGATTGACCATACCAAGTGTCATACCAACAGGTTCTTAACTCAAATCCTAGTTGCTACTAATTTCGGCAGTGGAAAATTGGTGGAGGCAGAAATGAAGTTGCTGGCATATGTCTATTACAACACCGAAACATAATCAAACAATGCAAGCAAAGAATAATAAAATATGCAAATATCATGCAAAAACCTGCTGCTGTGGCATTTAACTAACTACATTTTAGTCATTGTCTTGCAAGTTGGTTTGGAAAATGGTTTTGAAAAAACATTGTAATGAATGTTGTGCATGATTTAATTCAAGGAATATGCGAAAATCTTGGCTCTTTGTACTGGTGAACAGATCAATAGGACAGAAGGAATGAAGGATGAAACAGGCAATAATATTTGAAGGGTAGCTGAACCGGACATAGAACAAAAACACAAGCTAACTTAAATGAACATCCCTTATAGGAGCCATTGGTTCTGAACTCACCTTCTAATAGACAGAGAATCAACTAACTTCAGATCAGTTTCCATTAAATACAGGTCAGTAGAAGGACATGGCCTGAACCTTGTACCTCCCCTTGAAACGTTCACTCCATTCCCTGTTTCACAGAGAACAAGTGTTATTAATTGAAGTTCATAACAGGGGCATGGCAGAGAGTTCTTTTTGCCTCCTTATAGATTCATTTTTAAGTGAAATATAGATTTACTTAGAAATACACATGAAATGCTATGGCCATGTGGCACATTTCTCTGTTCTAGGGGCAGGAGTGGCTGGACCAGGTCGAGGAGATGCTCACGTAGCATTTGGCTCTGGCAGATAGATAGACAGTACCGGAGGGTGGGGCTGGACCATGTGTCAGCCTGTAGGGTCGCCAACCCTGGATTCCCAAGGTGGGTATGGCAGTGAGCTCTATCAGTGCGTTCTCCTCGACCTGACCTGACCTGAAATAGATCAAACCAAGCTATAATCAAGAATTTTGGCTGTAAGTGGATGATTTACTACAATGCAAACAGCTTAATACATGCCAAATAAATGTGAAAAGATGCACACAGATTTGTTTTACAAATTTTAGGACTTGTACGACATGGGGCGAGGAAACAAACTAATAATCGAAGAATCTTTTTTTTAAGGTTCACTGTGGGTTAATGCATCATAATCTCTCACCAAATGAATACAGTCATGGGATATTAGCATTTTAGACCATAGCATATTAGACCTACTGCATTTCCTTCATAAACCACTAAAATGCACAGTAGAAGTGTTGGAAGAATTGAACGTTTTTCCTTTCTTCTTCTCAAAGTCTAGCAGAAGGCGATGTCGCCACGCGGGTCGTGCAATTTTAAATGAGTGATCAATTTCCGGTCCTTAGTTTATGTGCATGCTTGTGTTACGACAACATTTGTCAGTTTTGATAAATTCATGGATAGGCTAATGACCGGATTGAAAATGTACACAATTTTTTTTTTCTGTGAAAGACATTGTATCTGACATTTTGTCAGATAAAATGTGGCAGAAAGAGCTTACATGTGCACATTATTAGTGTCATTTGAATCCCCCTCATATACAGTGCCTCGACATTTATTTATAGAGCATTTATTTGGGTGGAATCAAGAATGAAACTGCACTAACTTATGTGACTAAAACAGAATTTAAGGACTAATAAAAACCAGTATTTTTGAAGATTCCATTTGCCAGCTACAATAGCTTGTGTATCTCAATGAGCATGGCTTTCTTAGGTTGGTGAGCCCTGGGTCAAGGTGACTGTTTGAGCCATAGCTGAGACTAATCTTATCTTCTGTCCTTCATCTATAAACCAGCATTGGAAATTTAAAACACGTGGGAGATTTAAAACACGATGGAAGTGTGAAAAATAATACCTGTCATAGTGTGGAAAAGTCCAGCTGAAACCTGATTATATATATGTATACAGATATTAAATGATTCAATTGTAGCATGAATGTCTAAATGGTAAAAGAGCTTCCCTTTCATCATTAATTTTATCATCCAAACATTAATTATGCATATGTAATATTTACTGTTGTATTAATAGTGGTGCTGGTTTTATACCTTCCTGTATGCAATAAAAAGGAAAAAAAGGAATTCTTCTCAAAGGACATTACATTTTTTGCCATAGCAATGGAATTTTTTATTAAAAACAAACATTCTTGCCCACCTCCATATAAGCAAATGTTATGCAATATTGATGGCATAGGTAATTTATTTATTAATTTATAACCAAGTCATATTTCCCAGTTGAAACCAATCTACATCTGACCAGGGGCCTGTACTACGAAGCGGGGTTACTGGCTTATCGGGGGAGGGTGAGAGTAACTTGGTGACGTGTGGGGTAACTTCGCGATTAACATGTACTACGAAAGGTGGTTAGGTTTTACTCAAGGCATGTTGCCACGGCAATTAACCTGCTCCGAGCAGGTTATGTTCTCGGTGTGTTCTCCTGTTATGTTTGGGTTTGGTGCTATTTAAGTGCCTGGTTGAGTTCTTTTAAGGCAGGGGTAGGGAACCTAATCCATGGAGAGCCGGTGTGGGTGCGGGATTTTGGGATGACTATTCAATCAGCCAATAATAAAGCATTGGTTGTCATCTCCTGTCCTGGGGACCCAGTCTTATTGGCTGATTCAAAAGTCATCCCAAAAGCCTGCACCCACACCGGCTCTCCATGGATCAGGTTCCCTACCCCTGTTTTAAGGGCTGTAATAAAAGAACCTGCGTTCTCCCCTACAAGTATTCTAGTTATTCGCCACCCTTGCGATGTCTGGGTCCAACCAATGCTACAATATGTTTCATATTTATATGTACAGATATAAATTGGGTAACTTTGCTTTTGTAGTTTTGCATTAGCTCGCAATACATCAAAGTTTTAATGTTGCACAATCTACTCGCACTACCTTCCCGATCAACGTATTATATTGGGCACCCCTGGCCTAACTGAACTATTAAATGCATTTGTGGTTTTCCCTGGTCATTTAAGTGCTCTGCTGAATAAATAAGGGTTTCATGCAATTGCAGGCAAATCGCTGCATTAAAATTGTCTACTTTCATAGGGAAATTGCTTTTACTGAAAACAATTTCTCATAAGATTCCCAAGGGTCATAGGAATCATCGATTGCACACACATCCCAATTAGTGCACCCCTGCGAGAGCATGAGGGCGATTATGTGAATTGCAAATCTTTTCACAGCATCAATTTACAGATATTTTTCTTATAATATGCTATTAGATCTGATATATGGGCTAGTCATTAAACGTCTACCTTAGGGTCACCTTCTCTTCACTTATTTGGAGTCACATAAGGTGGTGATTTGGAATTTGTTAGCTTCTTCAACATATTTATGACTGATCTACTATTTTGATAGAATTTCACTTTAAGGAAAAATTTGACAGGATCCTAGTCGTTTTCTCACTACACGTATGATTCTGTTTCGTCCTGTTGTAAATCATTTGTTTGTTAGTCACTGGCTCAGCTTCTATTAAGTGTTATATGAACATGCATTAGCGTGCCATGAGTCAAACGGTGACTTGCACTGCTGAACGTACTCCATTTACGTGAATGTGCACAAACTCTAAGTTAGCACCGATTCGACATATCAGCTTCTTAACTGGCATCGTAGTACTGATTAACGCCAATTGAGACAACCTGGTTTTGTCAACCCCGCGTTCGCAAATTAACTCCGGGTTAAATCTGATTTGGTTAAGCCCCCTTTGTAGTACAGGCCCCAGATGGCTAATACACTGTATGACCACTTTAAGGTAGCCTCCATTCAGGTCTTCTGTTTAAAATTTCTAGCTACAAATGAGAATGCTGCCTGGACAAAGACTATTCCTTCCCTTACCAAAGAACAGAACAGATCAGTGTCAAAATTGTAATACTAATGCAAATTGGTTCAGGGAATTCTATTTCCCCCTATAATCCTTGGATGTTCCGGAATCATTTTAAAATTGATGCGTTTCAAAGTAGACTGTCTTGAAGATCAAAGAAAAATGAGTACTTTTATCCTTATGTGTAACTTATGAAAATATGTCTTTAAAAGGGAACCACACCAGACAAAACAACTGACAAAAATGACCTTGCGTCATGACCGTGGGATGGAATTTGAAAAAAAGAATGTATAACTTAATAAACTTCAAAACAAGGAACACTACCACCAACAACTGCACACATACCAAGCTGCACTGTTTTCCTGATCATCCCAGGTTTTTTGTTTTTTTTTTTGACCAAAGCTTAAGCACTGACACACGAGGTTAGTCATCCAGATGAGATTTGTTATCCTTTAATTCTCTCTGCTCTAGGTTGCATACCACCCCTCATATAAACCTCACCACTCAGGTGCCATCCTGGTCTGTCTCAAGCCATTCAAGGTGTTGGACACGAATGAAGAAACAAATCAGTCTAGTTTCGTGTTAATGTTTCCGACCAGCGTATTGGATTGTGGCTGGTAACTGGATGTGAGGAGCTTTGTAATACCAATGTTTTTTTCCTGTAAAATGATATAGGATGTACATTGGGAAATCCTGTATTAAACTGTTATCAGGAATGCTAAGGATAAAAAATAAAAAAAGGCTAATGTGGACAATTACAAGTACTTAACAGAAAGAACGATGTAATATTACAATTGATTTCACAATGTCAGTCCCACGTCAGTCGTCACTGCTTATGCAATGTCAACGTCAGTTTTTGGTTCAGACGGAACGCGAGATGGCAAGTAAATCTGAAATTGAGGACGCGCTGCCCAGCTTCAAATCGGAGGTGTGGCAGCATTTTGGCTTTTCAGTAATCTCATACGAAAATGGTTATTTTGATGTGGGATTTGTTAAACAATATTTTATTTAATTTCAGTTGCACTTTTAAGAAAAGGAGGCTTTGAACAGTTTGGAGAGATAAGGAATATTTTTAAGTAAAAATGTGAGAAAATCGTATTGTGAACTCAAAATCATGAATCGCATTGAATCGCGAGTTGAGTGTATGTGGCCTATAATCAGCAATAGGCCACATCTCAATGTCCTCTTATCCAACAAAGAAAAATCCGGTACCTGCCAATGAGTTGGACTGATGAATAAACCGCATTTCAAGGCCCTCTTTAATATACATCTACTTACCCAAAATGTCTGGAACTGGAAGGGGGTGACCAGAAGCCCTAAGGGTCATTGATTCAGTTCAGAGATTCATTACGTAATCAGAGAGACACTTAATGCCTACCATCCACTAACGTAATCAATAAATTCCTGAAAGGGGATCTATACCACATGGATGTAAAATATGCAGAGACCAGAAGTTGCATTGAACAGTTAGCAGAGAGCACTGCTCTGCTCGCAAGATGTGTTTCATTGCTTAGCAAGTTCTGGGTGAGAGCTCTGCAGGCTGGTTGGGGCAGGTGTGCCTCCAGTAACCAGAGTCTTTTCAATAAAATCCTGTGAGGCAGGTAACATTACCACCCAAAAATAAATATTGATCCTAACTATATCAACTCCAGGGAATCTGTGCTCAGTGGAACAGCAGAGCAGCTAAGCTAAGAAGATGGGGCTGACCCGAATATCCCACAAAGACTTGATTGCACCTCGGTTCCGTTACTAAATTATCCAATCTCACACCTCGATTAGGGAATCCAATATGGTAGATTATCTCCATCTTGAAATAGTCAGATAACTCTCCATAACATGCAGTGATTAAAGCCCACTCAGTCTAGCCACTGTCTGCAGTAATAAAGCAAAAATCAATGCAATACACTAGGGCTTTTCAACTACCCTGCCTCAAGAAAACAGGAATCTGCATTGCAGTTTGCTGGAGCATAATCAAATGCCACACTACAATTAAACATAAGTGGGCTTTTGCACCCAAACAGCAGCAACCCATGACAAGGATATCATATTCTTATCTGGCAAAATCATGCTGATTATCAATAAACTAATGAACATTGCTATTGATATTTGGATCTCCATAAGCATCATAATTGTTTCTCCTAAGGTCTTGCGGGTGGTACCACTGGTTTTCAGTTCCTGCATTGTGTCATAGGGCTGGGGAACATATCCTGGAGTCCATTGCCACTAAGTTCATATCTGGCTGTGATTTGTCATAACCTTAGGACAGAGTTTACAACATTGAGTTTTAAATAAAATCCAAAATAAGACACACCCCAAACTGGAAACATATGAAACGCCAGGTCTTCTGCCCGTCAGGCTTTTCTTTAACGTCCCTGAATGCTCAGTGATGATAAGGCAGGGGCTATTGACTGGAAATCATGCAGATGCGATGACTAGGTTGAAACTCAAGTGCTAATCAGAACTGGAATAACCAGCACAAACTGGCTGATCAAAGCAAGATCAGGCGGTCTGTAAACACAATCCAGTACACTAGACAAGAAACCAAAGCTACAACCACAAAAGAGAGAACCTATCCAAATCAGTAAGCCATAAGTAATTAGGAAACTGAGAGACCAGACAGAGCCAAAACCTAGAACCAGACTTCAGAACATCAAGACTGAGAAGATGAACATGACTAAATCCATACATGAGCATTGACCAGAATATAATTAAATAGGTTAAGTGATTTTTACATTATCTACCATAGACATGTTTGTTCTCACAAAGTGAGATTTGGCTCAAATCTGAAACCTGGACTGACCTGGCTTGATTTTTATGTGGTCATAATGAATCATATATCATTGAATCAATGTAACTGAAATGTATCACAATCTTTTTCACAATCATTTATTTAGTTCAAGGTTCTGATGAGCCTGGGATCCAGGAATCCTTGGACAGGATATTAGTCTTTGACAGAGAACACATAGAAGGTAGCACAGCTTTCTTCTAACAGTCAGAATACATGAATTCATATGTCTCTAAATTAGCCATGGCATGTGTGGCCGCACCATCCTGCAATAGGCTCCAGGCGACCCCCCTATCCCCTCCCCCTCCCCCTGACAACTCTGAAAAGTATAATGGTTAGAAGTTGAAGGGTTCCTCAAAAGGAACAGCAGGAAAAAATCTGTCATAGACAAATTCAGCTCCAAAGTTTAGCTGGAAGAAACACGTAATACAGTATTGTGCCGTATTATAGAGACTATTTATCCTATGTGTTCTCTAGTACACATCTATGAAAATGCAGTCAATGGGGTCCAGGGTCATGAACATCTTTAGATTCATGTGAATTGTATCCGCCAGCCTCTCTACTGCAATGTCAGCAGTTCGATGTGTTAGCTCTCTAGAAAGTGTAATGGCCTTATGGTAATAGTGGGATGTCTATATTTTAGACATTTTCCATTTGTGGTGACTGAGGCATATCTTTTTAAGCTTTTCAAATGAAATTTGAAAGTTTGAAGAAAGTTTCATTCCCTATGTGAAAATAATCCTTTGTGTTTTTGTGTACATGCACATTTCTTATGACTTTTAAGTATTTTATTTATTTACGGGACTGAGGACAGGTTTAATAAAATAGCAGGGAGGAGCAAAAGCAAGACAGTCATTCTGGCATCAGCACAAAAGACACACACAGGAAAACAAAGTGGTGTTGGTTAAGAAAAGGGTCACAACAGGGTGGGAGATCGTGCACCAGGGTTTACATCCATCGAGCCAGGACGACATCAGTAATGAACAATGATCGGGAATTTCAGAAAAATATTAAACATTCTTTTAAAAAAATCTTAATCTTGCATTTTCAATGATTTTCTACTTTATAGGTCTCTGAGGTGGACACAGAGAGAACGTAATGTGGGTTTTATTTGGGTAAGTGACCTTACTAGTGATGATTTTCTATTAGAGTTTTATTCCAGGGGTCAGGAGGATTGCAGGAGCCAACAGTCATTGACATAACACTGCATTCTAGTTTCTGGCCACTGCTAAAAGACTGCATATTGGCTTCTTTTAAGACATAGTTTCCCCTGTGTCCAGCTTCAGAATAATATTGCATTATTACAAATTTATAAGGGTCTTTAAAAATTGCACACAAGTTTTCACTTTTGATTTCTTATTAGTTACAAACTCTTATTATATTAAAAATAGATGGTCTGGGATACCATAGCTTACTGTATTGCTATCCATTCATCCATCTTCCAATGGAACAATTTTATAAAATCGTAAAATTAAAATAAATGTTTAAATGAAACTTCCAGTGAAGTGGCATGGTGGCACAGTGCCACCATTCCATGACAAATGAATGTTTATTTTTGGGCCGGTGCTTCCTTCAGTCAACATTTTTATAGCCTTTTTGTTTTTGCTAAACACTTTTATTTTACTAATTTCATAGTGGGAGCATTTTGAACCACATAAACGCCTGACTAGGATTCATTAATGTTAATTCTTTTTCTTTTTATGAACAAATTTGCATACATAAATTGTGATTAATGTTTTTCATTTTGCTTTGACTATTCCCCTGTATTCTGAGTGGTTGACTTTGTGCAGATCATTGGCAACATCTGTTTCGTTTGCAAGGCCTCATCTCCCTAACGTTCGTCTTACTGAGTGTTGTAACTGTGGTCCATCTGCAAGTCAAGTTTACTTTCTCCATCCTCTGTAGCTGCTCAGCTGGCGCAGGGTCACACTGTAAAGTTAGGAAATTTAGGTTTAGCAAAATACTAAAACATTTAAATAAAAAGAAAACTTAAAGTTGTATCACGTATGCTTACGTATATTTTAATTTTTGCTACCTTCACAGTATTCTGGTAGCTTTAGGTGTATGTTCTTTTGTTTTTTTTTAAGTAACTATATGGCTTTTGACTAAAGCAGTACATATAAATAACCTACATGAAAAACAAGCTGCCTAGGAGCTATATTTTGTGATTGAAGTTCCTTTAGATAAACGCATCATTACTGGTTATTGTATGTTAAGGCAAATAACGATGCAGTGATGAAACACTGATTCTCGCTAATGTTCTCACATCATAGAGGATATACAGAGATGCACTTATGCCCAATGATATTGTGTTTCGGGCAGGCATGCTGGCAGGATGGACTCACAAAAAGGAAGTTTAATAAACTCAAAGAACCCAAGAAACAAAGGGAGCACAAGGGGTGAAAAACTAAGCAAACAAAGGACAAAAACTAAGGCAGGGAGGAACAGTGGAACAAGCACAGCGGAATCACGAAAAACACAGGGCAATAACAGCCACAAACACACACACAGAAAAACTGGAAGCAAACCCAAAGCAACACAACTGACTTAATGACCAACCGAGGAAGAGGGCAAGGGTAGGCAAATGTAAGGCGCTTTCATACCGAAGTTCCAGAAACGGGTCACAAGTTCTTGGGTTGTCAAATGCCCTCAAATGCTGGAGACTGGGCACCAGAACATATAAAGCTGAATTGGGGGCCAGGAGTTTCCCCACAGAATCTTCCTCAGTTCTCTGACAACGGTGAACTCTAATTTGTTGTTTGACATGTGACTGTATGTGCCATTATTTACCTGCATACAGACAACCTCAGATCACTTGGAACTAAAATTGTAGAGGAAAATTCCTGTCCAGAGGAAGGCACACATGCACACATTAAGGGCAATCCAGAGCTGTCAATTCACCTAACTGCATGTCTCCATAAAGTACAAAAAATTGGATGGTTGAATTCATACCCCTGAGGCAAAGATTATGCATTGAGACACTGTGCCACCCTACACTCTACTAATGCACACAATTTAACTGAAATTGTTGTTGCACTGACGAATTGCACATTAATATGTTATTACTTTTATTGTGCTTAAAGGTTGCAAGACCATTTACCCATCCGTATTCTAACCACTGATCCTGGTCAGAGTCACTGTGGCCTGGAGCCTATCTGAGGCAGCATAGAGCAAAAGGCTGCCTGGGATAAGGTGTTTGCTGGATGAGATAACACAAGAACATAAGAAATTTACAAATGAAAGGAGGCCATCCAGCCCATCCAGCTCACTCATTTGGGGAGAAGTCCAAAATCCTATCTAGCTCTGATTTAAAGGCACCCAAGGTTTTAGTTTTTACTGCACTAGCAGGAAGACTAGTCCATACTCTAATTACGCACCGTGTAAAGAAGTTTTTTCTCAACTCCAGTTTGAGATTTTCCCATTCTTTTATTTGAACTAGTATGGAAGTAACTATTTAATTGAGCAGCATCCAGACCTGCTAGAATCTTATATATTTATGTACCGCTGCATCTCCTTTGCTCGACGCTGAACAGATACAGCTCAGCTTATGACTCCTCATAAGACAAAGATGCCAGCCCACTGGAGGGCACATACGCAAACTTAGCAATTTCAAGATGTAATTTAACCTAAATGCATGTTTTTGAACAACAGGGGCCAATAAAATGGTGCAGAGAAAGTCCAAAATATTCCAACTACCATGGCTGCTCTTGCGTTATTAGAAGACATTGTAAATGGAAGAATTCGAAGAGAGCGGGTATTTAGGGATCATAGTGATCTCTTGTTTCATGATGATGACTGGCTTCTTAGTTGATTTAGATTAAGAGCTGTGTGCTGAACTGGGGGCAGCTTTACAAAGGCTTTGAGAAATTGTGCTTTACCGGTTCCTTTACAAGTTCTGTCCACCCTCTGATTTTTAGCCACAGGAGTATTTCAATGATCGGTTATTTCTCAGTCATCACTGAGTCGAGCCATGACAGCCCTATGGGATGGTATAAACCACTTGTCATCCACATAGAATTTTTTCTTACACTGTGGTTGAACAGGTAAACATTAAAGCGTAATTCACAGCGATGTCCAATTTTGCAAATGTAATCGAAGTGATTGACCGCATGCACGTTGATATAAAGGCGCCTTCAGAGAATGAATTTGCGTATGTAAATGGAAAGAATTTTCACTCTATTAATGTGTGAATTATCTGTGATGCGAAAATGCGTCTCATTAATGTTGTGGCGAGATGGCCTGGCTCAACCCATCAACTGTTTATTCTCAGAAAGAGTAGTGTTGGGAAGAATCTTGAAAATGGTGTGGTGCGCGATGGCTGGCTTATCAGTAAGAAGCCATTTTATATTTTAGGACCAAAATTGTAGGTGTTGTATAAGATGTAACCATTAGACAGTTCCTTAGGGGGCAGTGGGTACCCACTGAAGACGTGACTTCTCACCCCACTCGCAAACCCACAGACTAAACAAGAGTGATGTTATAACGGTGTTCGGCTGGTGGTATTGCGTACTATAGGGCAGCTCACTCGCGCTGATGTCGGAGTCCCCCTCACCCACCGGCAAAATTGCTGCTATGACCATGGTAGCAACTCGCTGCTCAAAGGGCGTGAGCCCCACAATTCCACTACCTCTTCGTGTGGTGTTGAGCTGCAACTCGCTTTTTTACGTCGACTTTAATATCCGACCATTTATTTTTTATTACTGTGTCGACTTTCCGGAATTACATTTTTAAGTGCCTCAGCCACGCTGTGCCTCTCTTTCTTTTGTTGCTGATGCCGCTACTTAAACCGCCAATTTTTTTTTTTTCTCGCCTTGATTTTGCTAAGCAAGACCTTCTTCTTCCCACATGCCTTGGCCATTGTTTGTAACAAAACCCCGATCGAAGGGGATCTTTATATTGATTTGCATATTACAATATGTAGAATTATGGGAGGAGTCAGGGCGTGGCGGTGGGCTCGTGCACGTCCATAACATTTCCCGCTGAATGGGATGTAAGAAGGGAAAGGGCGTAGAACTTTGCGTATGCCCCAGGACACTGGGAAAACATGCAATCTCCAGTGTGTGGTTTGAGTGTTTTGCTTTAGTGTATTTAAAGGATGGGATAATAGTTTATTATAATCCCTTTTAGATGAAAGTCCAGTAATGTAATTCCAATTAAGTAATTCAGTGTTCACAATGCAAATGCATAATGACAAGTGCCATTTGAGTCTGTGTTAATGCCTGTTAACCACATGGGAGACTATGTGTCTATTTATGGTGTATCAAAAAGCACTGATGAACAGCATCTTAAAATAAAATTAATCCATGTATTAATATTTTAATTATTATCATTATTGTTATTGTTATTATTATTCTGTTATATTGTTTTCAAGTCAATGCTATATCCTGGCAATCGCATAGATGGCATTCCTCCAGAACCGTGTCCTCTGTCCAGGTTTTCAGGCTTCTGAAAGGCAGCATCACTGTTGTGATGATTGAGTGCAGCCATATTTCTTTTTTTACATTCTACTTATTGTCATAGTATGTCCAAAATAAGTACTGAAAATTCAGGCTTGATTTGATCCAAAAGATCCAATTGTATGTTTTCTTGGTAGTCCAATGTATTTTTTGTCTTTGCCAACACTGAAGTCCAAAAGTATCAACTCTCTTCCAGTCCTGCTTTCACATTCTGAAAGTCTTGTAAAAAACCTGAACAATTCTTGAGATATGTCAGTGCCTTTGAAGATTTTTTTTTTCATCCATCAAAGTTCCCTCTATATTTATTGGCTGCTAGATCTTTTGCTGTTGATAATTGTTCCAATGAGACAAATGCTGTCCCTAGCCTCTATGTTAGTCTCTAATGTTCAAAATACAAAACTTTTGACATTTTCAGTTTTTTTATTATAAGATAAAATTTTTACCTTGTGGGAACTGAAAAAAATGTTTGATCGTTAGTTTACTTTTCATGTTCAGTTACTTCTTGTAGTCTAGTTAGTAAGCTTGCTACCTGAGCTGTATGTGTGTTTTCAAGCTGAATGAGGCTTTGAAGCAACATGGCCGACACTGAAGCTAATGTTGACTTCATCCTAAAGAAGTCCTTTGATGAAGGGGAGCAGAATTTACATGTAAATCACTAACCTACTAAAATAATTACTGTTTACGGCAGGGGTGGGCAATCTTATCCACAAAGGGCAGGTGTGTATGCAGGTTTCCACTGCAATTCCCTAATTAGATCACTAATTAGAGGACTGATTGGTTGAAAAATTCTCACACCTGGGCTTGAACAGCTGACCTTAGGGTTATCCCAAAAACCTGCATGCACACCGGCCCTTTGCGGATAAGATTGCCCACCCCTGGTTTACGGTGTGCTTCCCCCATTTTAAAAATTACCATCTGCTGCTGGTACAAGCATATCAGGCTGCAGAGACATGTGTCATGATGGAATGTGGGGAAGAAGTGAAGATACATATGCAGCTTATAGCGAATTAAAATGGGCTTTATTATGAACATTCAAACAGAAACACAAACTGAAGGACTGCAAGATGTGAGAATTGGAGGCAAATAATGACAAATAATTCAAATGGGTTTCAATACAGATTACAAACCACTAACTTCCATAATAACTGAAAAAAGGAACGGGACAAGGGAATGCGCATATATACTCTGATAACGAGGGCTACATGAGGGATAGGTGTGGGCCATTAACAATTAACTAATCACTAGGTATCACAAATAATGAGAAACAGGTTAGGGTATTCAAAAATTAGAGAGGTAGGAAACAGGATGGCCAAATGGGAAAATGACAGTGCATAATGGTTAGGGAAGCAACTGTGTAGTAGAAAGGTTACAGGTTCGAGTCACAGACCAGCAGGTACCACTGAGGTACCCTGAGCAAGGTACCATCCTCAAGCACTGCTTCCCGGGTGCTGAATTATCTGCCCCCTGCTGTCACAATGTCACATGGGTTAAATGCAGAAGACACATTTTGTTGGTGTGCATTGTGTTCATCAACAATGACAATTAATTACCTTTCACAGGGCTGACACCATGTCTGTTCTGGACTACAGATTCTTATTGTCATTAGAGGAAAACACTCTTGTGTACTCATTTTCACAAGGCCAACAAACTATTATTAGTATTATTATTATTTTTAAATACAGTCGTCCCTCACCACTTCGCGCTTCAAATTTTGCGGCTTGAGTCTATTGCAGTTTTTTCAAATATCTTCATTAAAAAGTTGATTCAGACAGTGAAAATGATACAGCGCAGGCTCGTTTATCTAAGTCAATTATATCCTCTTCCTATCCTGGCCACTGACTGGCTCAGCCTCACGCAAATACATTGCCCCCCGAAAAGCGCATACTGGGACTTGTGGGACTTGTAGGATGCAGGCCTTCCCTCCCTCACCACTCTAACAGAATCCACCGTAGATGCACCTCCGCGGGCATTTCCTCGTTAGGATAGAGCGCCACCGTAACGCGATGCAGATTCGGCACTCCCTCGGCCCAGCCCGCAATCATCCCATCAGTCTGTAGGCGCGGATGCTCGGCAGCCATCGGATCGGCAGCTACTGGCTCCGGGCTTTTTCTCGTAGCCTTCAGTGGCCAATGCTGCCGAAGGCGATCTAGTGCGGCGAGGCTCCGCTGAACATGGCATCGTTGGTTTTTGTCTAATATATTTGTCCAATATACTGGGTAATACGAGTGTAATGGTGACTAAAGGGTGTTGTTTCATGTCTAGAGGGCTCTAATAATGTTAAAAGCTGTATTTAGAAGGTCATAAACAGGTTTGCTATACTCTACAAATATATTTGATTTATAAATGAAGAATCCTACTTTGCGGAAATTCATTTATCGCGGTAGAGTCTGGAACTGATTAACCGCGATAAACAAGGGCCGACTGTAATCAGTAAAGTTCTTGCCTGAAAGTATAGTATACTGACAAGCAAATATACTCTGACTGGCAAGTGAGCTAAAGCAATATTCTTGTAATGGTCAAAAAAACTAGAGATACAAAAAGTCTGGCAGAAGGGCAGCAAAAAATGACAGGAGAGTACTTTCCAATCCATTTCTACTCATTAGTAGATCCTTTTTTTTATAACAGAAACTATTTCAGTTGTGCAAGTTTTTCAAATCACTCTTACAATAGAGGAACAATAGGTGCAGTTACACAGCCAAGATTTAGATTTTTTGATTTGCACATTTGTTCAAAACATGTTTACTCGTGTTTGTTATTTGGCTTTCCAAGTACTGTAAGTTGTCTGAGTTTTGGCTTGATGGCACAAGACAAACTCCCATAGCTATTCCCCTGCTCTGAAATTATATGTGGAATCTAATGTAATAAACCTATTTTATGTTTGAAATGGTCCTTGACCTTGGAGGAATGTTCTTATGGATGTATATGACCTGACCTGGTCAAATGTTTTAAGATGTATTTGACAGGACCGACAGGGTAGCTGACACGTTTGACATGTCACCTAAAAATAGTTGTGAAGCATGGGGCGGGCCAAAACCAAGAAGAATGTTGCTGCTAAAAGTTGATGTATTTATTTATTTTTTCCAAAAATGATATTGTAGATACGCAGAAACACATTGTATCAAAACAGTGTCCTTAATGAGATCAGAAGAATGCACTGCTCATTTGGAATGCATTTAATCTGGTTTAAATTAAAGGTGTGTTTTATTTCCCAAAATTTCACAACTATTGCAGAGTGTTACATTATACCTAGTCAAGTTTCAGTCTCAAAACAACACAAAATGGAAAAATAATTGAATATGACAGAGTGAATAAGGGTGCCGTATATTAAGAGCAGTGGTATAGCCGCATTGTACGGCCTGCATTTTTATTGTTTAATTTTATAGATACCGCTATAAAAGGATTAGGATATGGTTATGGTTGCCATTACCTCAATCATTAAGTCTACGGTAAGGATTAGGAATGGAATTAGATTTAGTACTGTAACATTAGGATAATGGGTGGGTTAAGAATAAGGCTAAGGATGAAATTGGGCTTATGGCTATAATTGACTTTAGCATCAGAGATAGATCTATCGTTACCAAAACCATAGCATTCAGACAAAATTGGCCCTACACCCCCTTTAGATGCATCTATTCATATGATGAACAGAAAAGTAAGCTGTTTTCAGAGCCTTTGAAGAACTTGGCTTATGTGGTCACACTGAGTGGTAATGAGTAAAAAAATACTATAAACTGGTCAAAATGCTAATCTAAGAATATGTGTTTTCAATAGCTTTTTAGAAGTGCTAAGCAACCAACTTCTCCAATTCCTTTTGGCAGTGTGTTCCTCAGTTTTGGAGCATAATAGCTAAAAACTGCTTCACCACTTATATTATGTTTCAAAATTTCAACAAATCATCAAAGACAGCCATTTACACTTCTGCTAGTGTAAATTTCATGTTTCTTGTCATTTATGCTATGTACAGGAAATGTTGGTGATAACACCCACATAGCAAAAGAAAAAAGAAAATCAAAACAAAATCCTCCTGTGTAAACATTTAAATGTTATCCACTATATAAGATTGTACAGGATACTAAAATAGAATACTTCAAACAAAAAATGTATTTTGTGCCAGGTTCAAACTGGATTTTAACAGTACTTCTCGAACTGTCACATCAGATTATGATGATATGACATGTATTATAAAATTTTATGGAACAATTATCACAGTGGAGTCAAGTAAATTGATATTCTGGTTCTTATTCCTGGTCATTTATTTATATGCATTTCTCTTTTATGATTAGTGAAAATGTACGGTCATGAGCCGTAATATTTTTAGTTACCAGTGGGGTGGGGTTGATGTTGATTCATAGAGAAGATCTGCTTGGTTTTGTTGAGTTTAAGTTGGACTTTGTAACCATTCTGGATGAAAACTGTCTGTCACTGCGCAGGCGGGAAATAGGGGACAATCCCGGGGGAAAAGGGGGATTATTAGTTTATTAAACAGAAATAGATCATAAAGGGGCAAGAAGAAAATAACTATAACTGAAAGTAGCAGAATTAGGTACAAGAGCAAACACAGGGAGCAAGAGCAGATGATGACCACGGCTACTCACATGCACAGCGTGACACCAATGACATGACTGTGATGAGCCCTCAAAGAACAGAAACAAAACTAGGGCAATTTCTTAATCAAATAAACTGATTACTAAAAGAGCAAGACAACAAGAAACAGGTGGAACAAGTAACAAGCACAGAACTAGGGAATACTATAGACACTGAAACTAGAAAACACTAACCAGCACTCTGGGAGTAACTACATTAGCATAAGTAACAAAATCAATAACAGACAGGATCAGAAGAGAATCGGACACAGTCAGGGTAAACCTATGTAGGAAATAACAGCTCAAATAACTGTTTAGGGAAATTAATTATTGATTCATTATGTATTAATTATTGGTAATTAATTATGAAATATTATGCTAGTTGTTCCAATATCAAAGTCTATTATAGGAGTCCCAATTAGTCTGCTGGACGATTTAGGTATTGGAATTCACTCATTACAGTATCGCTGAAAAAGTATGCGTTTATTCCTAATACTAATACAGGACAGACATTACACATAACATAAAATGAACACAAGATGCAATCAAGCCAACTGGATGGAAAATAAAAATAAAAGCAGTGATTAGATTTAACTGTGTATCCTTAACAGATAATACTGTTCTGCAAAGAGAGCAGGCAACCCAAACTACAAAATAGGGGTGGGTTTCCCGAAAGCATCGTAGCGCTAAGTAGTTCGTTATCGAGCACTTAAGATTGATCGTTAATTAACGAG
>JAODKM010000020.1:2954268-2972595 GCA_026780845.1 Petrocephalus sullivani | reverse complement strand
CCACTGGTGACTGGGAACTAGGAGGGCTGGGGAAATGGCCGCCAGCAATGACGGGACTGGAGATAGAGGCAGGGCCACTGGTGACTGGGAACTAGGAGGGCTGGGGAAATGGCTTGCAGCAATGACAGAACTGGAGATAGAGGCAGGGCCAGTGGCGACTGGGAACCTGGGAGGCTGGGAAACCTGGGACTGGAGGTGCTGTTTGTGCTTCACGCCATGTTGTCTGCTTCATCAAGGAAACACATAACATCACCTATCTGGCAATGATTACTTCTTCAAAGAGACTACCATTGTTGATAGCTACCGATGATACAAAAGAACTTCAGTATCGGTCATTCTGCCTTTTAACATGCTGGGCTGAAAACGTGCCCCTGTGTCTATACCTTTCTTGTGAGTCACCTGCCCCATGTTCTTGCCTGTCAAGTGTTTTTTTTTTGCTTGTTTGTTTTTATAAACAACCTATATTTAAATGCCATTGACCTATGTAATGTTTAAATCAAGCAAAGCCACAGAACAAGTCAATAATGGAAATATACAGTTTCTGGAACTGGACATATTATAGAATGAAAGGCACATGGCACACAACATGGTTCACCCTGTTTGGGATGCAGTCCATTGGAGTCCGTTGGTCTAACTGCAAGTCTTTGAACTGTGGTAGGAAACTGGAGTACCTGGATGAAAGCCACAAGACATGGAGAGAACATGCAAACTCCCCAGAGAGCAGAAGCATGATTGGAACCCCCTATTTCTGGAGGTCTGCAGTAACAGTGCTATCTATTGAGCCACCATTCTGGCCTATAAGGTTTAATTGTGTGGGAAAGATATCTGAAATTCTCCACCTGATGGGTTGTACTCAGGGGTAATTACTTCACTTTAATGGATGGTTCTACAGTGAAGCAGACCACTGCAAGCCTCAGCAGACATGAAGAAAAAGGACTTCCCTGTATGCCATCTTAATTCTGCCCTCAGGGTGTCTGCAGAGTAGAGAATTTGCAGAATAATGTTGTTTGCAACACTGCAACTGCAGTAATTATAAATACTGTCACTTGCTCCAATACTGATTTTACTAGTGAAAATGCAGCTTAATAGTAGGTTAATTTATAATTAATGATCATTTTTATTTCAGTTTATCTGATGACAACAATGAACTTAAATCTTTTTTTTTTAAAGCCCTTTGCAAGCTAGTCCCTCTAAAGCTACTGCTAATAATGTCAAGCGGCATTTATGTATTAATAACAGCACAATTCTGCAAATGTGGATCTGCAGAATTATCGCTATACTTTCATGACCAACCTATTATTGCAGAGCTGTAAGTAAGTGGATGGATGGATGGCTAAATACAACCATGTTGATGTTCTTTATGCCTAGAACAGACATGAAACATGCAAAGGAGCAGGCAAAGTAGAGTAGCAAAGGTATCTTTATTAAAACATTTTAAAAACTGTTGTCAGTCAATTATGTAATAATTTTCCCCAGCTGTGGGTGTTCTATTTAAGTCCCCTGCTTCATATCCCAAATCTCTGCTGAGGGGAAATTGTTTAGCTCAAATTGTACTTCACCTTGTTTTTGTTGTGTTATGTCTCTACATTGTAAATTCATATTCCTCCCTGATATTCTGAGCCTAGAATTCCAGCCCACTTGCAATGTATTGCTATTGATAATGCGAATCATTTGAGGTAAACTTTCTTTCAGATAACCTATTTAATTGCAATTAAATACAACCAATGCCCTGCGATGGGCCCCATCCTGGGCTGTTCCCTGCCTTGCGCCCGACCCTGAATAGGACAGGCGGTTTCAATAAATGGATGGATGGATGGATAAATACAACCATGTTGATGCCTAAAAAAGACATGAAACATGCAAATGAGCAGGCAAAGTAGAGTAGCAAAGGTATCTTTATTCAAACATTTTAAAAATTGTTCAAGAAGGGGTAAAATATTTGTTATATTTGCAAATTTTAATGTGCTTGCTAAAAAATATAGTACAACAGACATAAGGAGAGCTGAATAAAATAATGTGTTTTAAACACAAAAAGATATTTTAATGTTTCCTTTAAATGTTACTCAGACAGCGGGTCTGTTTGATTTTAATGACACTTAAATGCTTATTGCTTCAGTAAGACTACGGCTATGGTAAAATTTATTTGTAATTAAATGCATAGAAACAAGGTCTGTTCTGCAGTAGTGTTACAGCTGTCAGCAAGGAACTGGAAATATTTAGTTAGTGGGTTAAGATTATAAATGCATGAATATCTGGGTTTAATTTTGGGAAAATAGCATTTCAAGGGTAATAAGACTTGAAATTGTTTACAGTGTTATTTTATTTGATGGCTATAGTGTTTCTAAAATACACTCAATGACAAAAAAAGTTCAGCACCCAGACGGAGTGGTGGAAATGAAATGCATCAGCACATGGTGAAAGGTCGTGTGACTGTATCGCAATGATTATAACATCAAACGGACAATAGAGTATTACGGTGTGGAAGGGAGTCGTACAGCCGCTGTATCTTCTCCTGTGGCAAGTCGGCCCACAGCTGTTGTAATTGGCCCTCGAGATCCTCCAGATTTGGCAGTGGGTCTGACTTGATGTCCGAGCTGATCCCACACATTCGATTGGGGAAAGATCGGGGGACCTGGCTGGCTACAGCAGGACTTCAACATGACGCAGGCAGTCCATTGACACAGGTGCCATGTGTGGACAGGTGTTGTCTTGTTGATAGACTGTACCAGGGTGCTGTCTTGGGAGGGACAAGACATGTGGATGCAGGATGTCACTGATAATACGCTGTGCCATCAAGTCCTCTAAATCACGACCAGAGATGAACTGAAGTCATACCCTATGGCTCCCCATGTCATGATGTTAGGAGGGACACCGGTGTGTCTCTCCACAACATTGGTCGGATTGGTCCTCTCCCCTCGGCACCACCATACGTACACTCAATGGTCATCCGTGGTAATGCAGAACCAAGATTCATCACTGAACATGGTACGCCGTCACTTGTCATCAGTCCATGCCTTCTGGTTATGGCACCACGCCATCTCTGCACTGGTGTTAATGGCAGCCTACGCATAAGACGGTGAACCGTTGAAATACGGTGCAGAATGACACGGGGTGTTGTATAGAGTCCAATACCTGTGTCCGGATGGCAGGCACAGACATGTTGGGGGTCTGTAATGCTTGCCGCACAATATGACCATCCTCCCTCGGTGTGGGCTGTCTTGGGTGACCAGAACTTTCACAACGTGTGCGGGTGTCCTCACGTGCCCATTGGTCCCAACAACGGGAGACATCTGCATGCCCCACATGCCGGGCAACTGCACAATATGACCCCCCGGCCGCATGCAAACACACAATGTGACCCCTAGCAAACTCCGTCAAGTGCTGGTAATGCTGTCTAATGCGTCTCCGAGGCATCTTCTGTGTCCGATGACTAGACATGCCAGCTACTTGAAAATCGAATCATTTACGTATGCACATGTACCAAATTATATCCAAATCAGACCATTACTTTTGGCTGCATAGCTTTTAAACAATATTTTTATACATGACACAGTGGTTTGTGGTTTTGAATCCCACCCATTCTGTATATTTGGCGTTTTCATGTTTTCTCTGTCATGTCCTCTGGGTTCTGCCATTTTCTCACACAGCTGAAAGGCACGTTGTTAGGCTAACTGGTACCTCTACATTAGCTATAAGACTCTCTACACTGCTGATTCCTGCCTCAGAACCAACCTATTACACACTATACATAGGGAGGGATGGCGTAAAGAGAAATACACCATCAGTTCACAGACCAAAGAATATTTACTCTTATTACAAGGTGAGCATATGACCCCCAGCAAATGTACAGATAAATAAGGAATTAACAATCACTCGATCGTGCACATACGGCCTGGAACAGTCTAGGGCGTACCCAAGCCTTGTGGCCCATGCGGCCTAGGCTCGGCTCCTTGCCCCCACACGATCATCACCGGGATAAGTAGTTTGGAGAATCGATTTTTTTTTTTTCATTTTCTTGAGATAATAATAAATAGATAAAAACACTTCCAGAAAGAGAAGTCTGTTGGCCTCATGTCCCTTTACATTCGCTGTTTACAATTATTATCCATTTATGATTGTAAATGATTTTTACTAACAAGTCTCGTCTACCATGAGGGTCCCTTTCCAGTCCCGCAGAATCAGCAGAAATCCGCCACCTAGATCTTGGTCCTCGGGGACCACTGAACCGTCCACGTTTTTACTATCTCCCAGCTCTCTGCCAAGGAGCTTTGAGGGAGCAAAAACATGGACAGTCCTGTGGTCCCCGAGGCCCGGCTTCAGGAACCCTGCCCTAGATGAATGAAGAAAAATGCAGCCTACAGTCGCTCGTGTCACTGTGTCATTACTGTCTCAGCAGCTTGACTCCTCACAATGATTTTATTCATATTAATAGTTCATCTGTTAGAAAATCACATTTTAGGATAAAAAAACTAAGTTATGGATTAAGGTCTGAAAATATTAAATATTATATGCGATTTTAGACACCGCTGAAAAGTACATCTCAGATATCGGAAGTGACAGAATATGCTACGGTACTGACTATTCAAGGCAAAAGGCAGCGACTATAGAGGGACCTTTTTTCATATGAATGGAAGAAATTTCTATTTTGACATTTCTAGCAGTCACATAACATCAAGGGATGACACATAAAGGAATGCCATTTAAGCTTAAAATCAGAGCTCTAAGAGTGATATAAATGGAAATGTATAAAGAAGAAAAGCATACTCGATCCCACTGCCACCTTAATTTATATTGTTCAACTCCTCTGACTGTCAGAAGTTAAGAATTGTCATTTAATTTCATCATTTAATTTAACATGATATACAATTCCTAAAACTATTACCTAAAAGAGGCCTAATTTGTGGCAACATCTGCTGTGTTCTTTGTGTTTTTCTTTACATTTTATTATGCCTTCTACTTGGAATATGCTCGTTAAAATTTGGTAACATTCGTAATTTAATATGATAATAAATATATATTTGTATTGGAGATACATGTTTTATTACAGTCTTTGTACTTTTGGGCATAGTGGCGAATCTAAAATAAATTCCAAGTCTCGCAAGATTGCACTTTCTTCTTAGATAAATTGTTTTAACGTAAATGTAACAATGGAATGTGCTCATATTGAGAATCGATAGTACTATAATAATTCAAATACTAAAAATATGGATTTGAATAGATCAGTTATATTAAACTTAGTTATGGAGCACAGTGCAATAGCTACTTATTAGAATTTAATAGCTTTTTTTCCCCTTAGATTCTTTTTTAGTAGATACATACTGTACCAGTCAGAGTATTCACTACTGCCTGCTATGTCAGCCAAATTTAGAACCGTTTATACCTATGGTTAGTATGTCGGCATTGCAGCGCACATATATCACTCAAATTATTAAATGTAATTTTACTAAACTTCTATAATACCATAATTTTGCATTATATATGGTACAAAAAGATTAAATGTAAAAACATGGCTAGTTAAAAAAGTTAAAAAACACACGGCTTTTGGATAAGAGCTGGGAAGTTCACTTAAAAGAGCTGGCTTGTTCGTGACTGACACATCGGTACAATGAACCAGGCTGACCGGCAGCCGGATGGCCGTTCTGGACTTTTCCAGAACGCCCAAATGGCCAGTCTGCCCCATAGTGATGGACATTTAATTTATATATACAGTATAAACCTACATTTGAGAGAGAATTACTAGTTAAAGATATTCGTTATTGTAGATATGTTTGGTTTAGGTTGTGAACGTCCATCTTGAAACAAATATGCATACAACAAATATATACTCTAGAATTAAAAAGCAGTTTTCTTTAAATATTTATTGGATATGTTTTGCAGTTAACAAATGTGGTGATAATGTGGCTCTTGAAGACATTGTCTTGTTTCGTTCTGACATGAAGCTCCTTCACAATGCACATTACTTGTGTGAAATGAACTTAAGAGGGAGCACTCAGCTAACACATAATATATAAGATTACTGACCTGAGCTGTCACTGGTCAAACAGCAGACTGATTTTAAAAATTCAGATGTAAACATGATAAAGGAAAAAATACAAAGCTTTAAATAAGGATTTATAATATATTGTAGAATCTACCAGTGCTGAGTGTGTTATCCTTATTTATGTAAAGTATATTTTTACTGTAAATCATAAACTCTTCAGAATTGTTTTTTTTTTCTTACAAATGTGTTCCCTTTTGCCATTTGGAATTTTATTGGAACAGGTAATAGCCGAAATACATTTTTCATAATAAGCAGAATCACTGAAAGTAACTAAAAAATGGCTTTCATCATTGTTTGCTTACACATCTAAACAACGTCAGTGGTGTTCTGTGGTACCAGTAAATTGTATTTGAGAAGGTACAGCTATTTATTTAAAGCTGTTTTTTTCCCCTGCTATGTGCACTGGTGCCTTTTCTGAAATCACAGCAAGAATGAGCATTGTTACCGCATGCACACTGGTCTGGATTTCTTTTGCTAAACTGAAGGACTATGATCAATCACTGGGGCAAGCGGGTCATTCACCTTCATCTGCAGTCAAGAAAGCTGAGCTAGCAGTGTCAGGAAAGCAGGGCAAGTCAGTAAGCAGAACTGGCTGCCCTGAGTCAGTAAGACTCTTTGCTCACCTGCAGAGGTGATAAAAGGTGATCATTTATCATCAGAACAAGTCTGCTTCCTCTTGGAGACACAGCTGGAGAGCGCGCTGCACGGGTGAATGACGCTTGCAGGAAGACATGCATACGTGTGTGAAAAAGAAAGGTATAGCGAAATCTCTGTTATTTATGAAGCAGGCTTGATTACAGCCTTACTGCAGAGAAAAACATTGTCATGTATTATGATAAATATAGAATTGGGAAACAGGCCCAATACACCCACACAGTATTAGTACTGTATATACGGAGTTTGCTATATCTTAGTCTCTTTGTCTTCCTGTAACATTCTTTGTAAATTCCGTATACTTGGTTTGCCTATTCATGTAGCTTGTGTGAACCTCACAAATGAAAAAAAAAATATACATGTTTTAAATTATTTTGGCTTTCTGAAACTCTTTTTGTAGGCCAGTCACAGGGATACATTGAGATCATTCTCTGGCTAGGCACATTGTTTTGGAAAATGAGTATGGAGTATGTTTGAAAAAGTACTGTACCATGTTCTGGCACTGTCATTACATGGCCGCAAGACTTTGCAGGCAGAATCTCTATTCACTGGCTCAATTATCAGTTCAATGAATTCAGTATCAATTAATTCAAATTCAGAAATTCCACAAAGCACATGGAATAATGGAACAATAGCAGAATATTTGAAGTACGTGATTATTTAAAGAAAATGATTCTTTAAGGGAATTATTCATTACGTAACTAGTATCTTAGGTAATACATTGATAACAAAAGAAAATTAGCAAATATGTAGAGAGAGTAGCATTGCAATATTCCCAAAGCCAGTAGATTCGATTCTGGTATTGCTATAATGGCAGAGGTCTATGGGCTGATGCCCTATTTGACCCTCTCTACTCATTTTGTTATATTTGCCGACAACTGGCCATTCATGCTTCCCGAGCTCTGCAGCAGTCAGCCCTCCCAGCATCTTCCGGTGTCGCCTAGGCACACAGGGATTTTGTGCCTCACTGTGTAGGAACCACTCATTTGATGGCAACTGGGCTTCTAGATGACAAAAAGCATGCGCCTTCTCACGTTTCAAGTCACATATACCCATATACACCATGCGCATACATATATATATATATATATATATATATAATACAGAGAGAGAGAGAGAAACCATTTATAATGCTCTGATAAAAAAAAAAACATTTTGAAAGTGTGATAAATTACTACAAAGGTGTGACTATCTGCTACCTCATTAGTTCCTCTTTTATTACATTAGCTAAATTGACCTGCTTATCACAGTCACTGCTCATTGCTTTTTAAATCTATTACCAGGACACCTGCAGCCCTTAACTGGCTAACACGTACATGTACAGTATGTCCTGACATATTCTATTGAAGACCTCTAATAGGTCATCTCATCTTCAACGCAGCCTGAAGCAGTTTCTCCATTTCTCAGATCTCTGACTAACAGCAAAATTTTCTGAAGCGGCAGTGCTCCAAGTCATTATTAATATTTACAACTCAACCAGCCCATCAAATATGCCCTTAGTTTGTTTTGTATAATGGGCAGTAAATGCATTGGTGTCCTTCCTGATAGCTTCTCAGTGGTACAGTTATGTTATAGGACTGTGGACCCAGTCTCACATGTACCCATGAGACATGCCAGTAATTACATTTTTGGCTATTCACACAGATTTAAACAGCTTGTAATTATAAGGGCTGTGAGTGTTGCAACAGGTTGGGGATTCACGGGGTTTTGTTAAGGATTGGGCTGGAATTGCGTAGAACAAAACCAGAGAACAGTACACAGATATAAGCAGCATTCTGAGATGTAAAATAGAATATTTTTTATTATGAATGGCGATGACATTTTTATTACAGGTTGAAACAACTGAATAATTAGGTGTGTTGTTAACATGAGTGAGACTTGAGGATTTAGAGCAAATGTTAAAACGTGTTCTTTTGCTCTGTCAATGGGTGCTACATCTTGATTAAAAATTATAATAAATGTAGTTTTTTTATTTCTCCTGACAGACACTTATGAAGCAGTTGTCATGCCCTGCCCGTCAGATCCTCCTGTGTGCCACGCCCCCTCGTTCCCCTCGTGCTAATCCGCCTGTTCCCAGCTGTTTTGTGTTCGACAATCAGTGTTACCTGTATTTAGTCTGCCCCAGTCCTGTCTCCCTCGTCCGGTATTGTCGTAGCATGTTAACGCTCGCTATCGCGCTTGCTCTCATTGTTTCCCTGTGCATGTTAATAAACGCCCTTGTGAAGGGCTTAATCCCGCAGCCTGCCTTCATGGGTCGTTCCTCCCGCCGCAAACGTGACAGCAGTCACTTCCATTGATTTAATATAAAAACCTAGATTTCTTTAGCAAAACATTACTATGAAGTTTGGGGTGACACAATTGACTTAAGTCTGGGGTTTATGCATACTTAGTAGTCTTACTGACTATGCATCTCAGACAATGTAATGATCCCTAACATCTCTTCCAGCTGACCAGTTGAGTGTGAAGAGTCACAGTGAAAGAGTACTCAACTGGTTAGTTGAAAAAATCGACTTTCTGGATGTAAACTATCCAACTCAAATAAAGACCTAAAACTTTTGTTAGGTATTGACCCTGCTTATTTCTGAATTGTTGACTTTTTGCACATCTGGTTGATGGTTTTGCTGAATTTGATTTGGACTTGGTTTAGACATTTCCTTGGACTGGTTTCTGTATTTGGCTTGTTCTTTTGATATTGGTTCTTGGATTATATTTTGATGCTTGTGGTTGCCCTGCTCTGGGGTCTTACAACTTGTACAAAATATGAAGATGAGTCTTAATATTTTTCTTGGTGAACCTGCTGGTTAATGGCTTTTTCTGTTAACACATAATGCAATGCAAAATAAATTATTAGAATTATAATTAAATTATCATTATTAGAATGAAATATACAGTAGTTCCCTTATCATATCTTTATTGCTTGTTTAATATGACCTTCCACACAATTTATGTAGGCTAAAAATAAAACATTTCTTATTTTGCATTTATGTCAATTTGAACTTGCTTTATGAAACCTAGATTGACTATTTGACTTTACAAAATGTTATAGGGCAGGGATGTCAAACTCCAGTCCTGGCAGGCCGGAGCCCTGCACATTTTTGGTTTTACCCTCATTTAACACACCTGATTCAACTCTTTGCAGCTAATTGCCACATAGCTCTTCAGCATTTGTGGTGGAACAGGGAAAGAACTAAGCTACACAGGGCACCGGCCCTCCAGGACTGGAGTTTGACACCTGTGTTATAGGGGGTGAGCAGGTCTATTGTTTAGGTGGGCTAGACATTGAAAACTTTGAATTTACCTGCAAATTGTAGTTGCTAATTGCTGTCGTCTTTACATTCCTCCTTATTGAACCTTGTCCTTCCTCATAGAAAAGCACTTAATCTGTATTATTAATATTATTACTTCATTTGCAGTGGGGGTTTCTGGCTCTCCTTGTTTCCCGTGATAAGGCAGCTGTCACCTTTCTATCCCCCTCACATATTAATGACATCAAAGTGAAAGAAAAGTTGTCAATAATTCTAGTAGGGAAGAATGAAAATGAACATTCATATTCATGAATTTATTTCACATAACAATGAAGAAGTTTTTAAGGACCATCAGAAGAAGAAAGGAGTGACACTTTGGCCTTTGCGGGGAGAAAAAGCATTTGCATATGAACTGCTGTGTGACAATGCACTGTGTCAAATGCGTTTTAAATACGGTGAAAGATAAGTTTTTCCAAAGGTGCAAAGTAAAAAAAAAAATGACATGTTCAAGCACAATCTGCACCAGCAGGCATGAATAAAGCCATTATGGCATTAAACAATTAAGTAGAATGGGCTGAATTAAGCAAAAGTCTTGATTTTTTGTTGGAAGCAATGGGTTAATTAATAAACTGGGTTAATACATATTTGGAATATGAAAAATACACTAGTGGTACTCAAATTACATGAGTAATTTGATCTGTAGTCTGATTGCTATAGATGGACTGCATGTACACTATATGGACAGAAGTACTGGAACACCTGGCCATTACAACTATTGGAAGGTTTAAGACATTCCATGTTAAACCTATAGATATCCATATGGATCTGGTACCCTCTTTGTAGGTATAAAAGCTGCTAAAAGCTCTTCTGGGAAGGCTTTCCACAAGATTTTGGAGTGTATCTGTGGAAATTTTGCCCATTCATTCAGAAGAGCATTTCTGAGGCCAGGCTCTCATATTGGAGGCCTGGCTTGCAATCTCTGTTCTAGTTCACCCCAAAGCGTGTTTTCGTAAGCTGCACCGTGGGTTGTCTTCCCCTCATGCCGTGCTGTAACATAACACACCAATCTACAGGCTTGTTTTAATCTGAGGTGACTAGTAAGTGGCTGTGTAAGTAATATACATCATTACAGAGCGCGTGTGTGTACAGGTTTTGCTATACTTGTAAGCACCATAGAAAATCCTCAAGAAACTAGTGAGTGAGTCATTTTTTTGGTCTTCACTACTTTAGACTTCTGTTAGAATCTGTTAATGCAATCAAAAAGGTAAAAATGCTAAAAGTCTTCTATTTTGCTTGGTTACTTATAGTTAAGGTTAGGGCTGGGTAGGGCTCTCCCATTTTTGGCTCCAAAGCTGTAGGGTCTTATTTTTTTGTTGTGTTGGACCTTGTATTTCAAATGTTTAAATACAGGTGCAGTGTATATGTAAATATAATACGATAAATAAGTCAATAATTTATTTAGAGTCATTTTAGAGTTGTGGGGTTCTAGACAGCCATTCAGTATTTATTTCTTTATTTGTCTGTTATTATGAAAGTGACTTTTGCATGCTAGTCTGTTTTTTGATAGGATTTATAGTTTGACTCCAAATGTGTTAATCACACAATCAGCCAAGGTATCATGTCCTGCCTTCCTGCCCCCTCATTGTCTTCCTAGCCACACCTGTTGTTTGTTATGTCTTGCCTCTCGTTTCAGCCCTCGTGTGGATCACTCCCACTGCCTCTCGTTTGCTCCCTCGTTAGTCCTGTATGAGTGCTCCCCAGCTGTGTGCTCCCCAGTCAGGTCATTGAAGTCATTTTCTGTGTGTGCATGCCTGTGTTAATCCTGTGTTAGTCTGCCCGTTTGGCCCATCATGGTCTGTTTTGTTCTTGTGCCCTTCTGAATAAAGCCCCTTTTAGTCTCCCTGACTCCTGACTCTGAGCGCTCAGATCGTGACACAAGGCACTTTACAGCAGGGCATCTGACTGACTCCTGCCTGAAAGACTGGAAAAAATGTTCCATTGATAGCATAAGGCCCTTCACCTCTTCAAGAAAATGTTGTAGATTACCTCTGAAGTATCCCGCCCTACATCTTGACCTCTGGTACTTAGCACCACAAAGTACCTTTCTATTTAGTAGTGTTCGAGTTTTGACACACACAAAAAGAGACTGCGCCTGTAACTCTTTCTGTTTAACAAATTCAGAAAATCAACTATGATCACCTGCAAAAGAGTTTCCTTCTGAGATGACACAAAGCTGCATTCAAAGCATTCTGCAGATCAAGTTCTATAAGGCTGTTGAGGATTTCCTCTATTTTCATTTTTCTACCCACAAAAAAATGGTCAATGAACTTCATCTTTGGCAAGAGGCAGAATTAGAATTAGAATACATTTTCCCAGTCCTAATTGACTTCCTCAGCCATTGCTTGAACACCAAACCTTTAATCACATCTCGCACTTTTCCTGTGTTGTCATCAGAAACAGCTGTGCATCCATGGTCTGGGTGATCACCGTATTTCTCACTTTCTCTGCCTTCCGAAATTCACTTGTGCCATTCAAAAACATGTACACGAGACATGCAATCTTCTCCGTAAGCCTCATTAAAAATTCAAAACGTTTACATCACGGATTTATGATACTTGAAGTTTCAGTTTAAGATCACTCAGTCTGACATTTTCCAACCAATGGTAAGAACACGCCTATATTTAAAGATGCGTCCACTTGCACTGAGTGAAGCGATGAAGCTGTGCCTTGTAACACTGTGACAGGCCAGGACATGTTCTATAGCCATCTGTTCGTCTCACCCCTTCCACTCTTGGTTCCAAAGCTGTAGGGTTAGTCTTATTTTTTTGTTGTGTTGGACCTTGTATTTCAAATATTTATTTGTTATGCATTTTTAGAAATGCTGCACAAATATTCTACCAAATTGAGTCATCCTGAGCTTTATTGTCACACCAGCCATATATAGTAACAGCATACAGTGGCAAAAAATAACATTCTCCAGGATTGCAGTGATACATATATACTTTATGTACAGAGATAGGTAGGATACAAAGTGTAAAAAATGTTAAACCTTTTCTCTCAATGTCTATAAATGTGCCATACATTTGATAATTTGCTGAAATGAATATCTCTACAACATTGAGATAAGCAAACCTTTGATTCTGCCCCCCCCACACCTCTTTTATTTCTTCTCCCATAGGTAGTGGTGAATGCAAGCATGCATGTTGGAAATTCATCATTCAGGAAAGTGTCTACATGGATGTTAATTCTCACAGTTACATAATTCATTGAGGGGTTGATTCTCCCGTGATTCTCCCATGGATTTATTAGGCTAAACGACTGATTAATTAATAATAATAATTGTCAATTAAAATTAGTCAAAAATAGGTTCAAAGGAAGTAATGTGTCCTTACAATGCTAAGCCGCACTTGTGCTCCTGCGAGAGTGGCACAGAAAGAGAGACTCTTGTCTTGATGGACTTCCCCTGACTGACGCTGAATGGGCTGCATGTTTCTCTGTGGATGGTGAAATACTCCGTTTTGAATACATGACGTGATTTTTCCTGTAGTTTTGCACATGTACAGGCACTTCATACATACACTAAGTAAGGGGTCCTCAATGGAACTACTTGACCAGGACACTTACTTAATTGGTATCCATTCTACGATTAATGGGGTATATGTATGGGTTTAGTGATAGTGACTAGAAAATTCTTTGGAATAATACATCGCAGCCTACACTGGGCTCACAAGCTTGTCTGGACCATGCAGTTGACTGCATTGTTTTATTAGTATTGCATTCTCAGATTACATTACTGAAATCTGGAAAATTTGGAGGCCAAGTCAACATTTTTAACCCCTCTTGTTTCTCAAACCATTCCTGAACAATTTTTGCAGTATGGCAGGAAGCATTTTCCTGGTGAAAGAGGCTACTGCCACTGGGGAATACTGTCATCTGAAAGTGGCTTTCTTGTCAATAAAGTACTTCTGAAATTCATCCCTCCGCTGACCAAATATGCTTCATCCTTCAACTTGGTCTGAACCTTTAATACTTGCCAATGTCGAGCAACAGCTATAGATTTCATTTAAAAAGGCAAAGACTGCAGTCCCCAATGCAGCCAAATGAATCTAATTAACAGTATGAGAAACCACTGGCCTGCTCATTTAGATGGTGTTTAATGTATTAGCTTATTAATTACACATTTTAAAAGCCTTTAAAAATCATAAAAGATATGAAAAGTGTCCCCTGGCACTACACTATGAAAGGGCAGATTTAAAGGGCATTACATACTACTTAGAATTATAATTTGTAATCCATCCCTCCAACTGCTTATCCATAATATAATTAGAGAGTATGGAGTCTGGCCCAACCAGTGCAGGAGGACTGGATGCCAGTCAGTGGCACAGCAGCATGTGAAAAGAAACATTCCAACGTACCTGTACAAACGGCACATAAAGCATCACTTCATTTTATAATTAATTTCACTGCATTTCATTTCAGCTAAAATGGGGACAACACACAGATTTGAACCCCCAACCCTTCTCAAAGTTTGGGGAATCACTGCTTCACTCTGAACAGCCCGCGCAATGACAATTTTATAATCTAATGTTATTACAAGCAGATTCTGATTTATATAAAAGCAATTTAAGTAAATCAAGATTGCAAAAAATGTCTGATATACATAGAGTCTCCTGAAGTGTTAATACAAAAATGCGGCATGTTTTGTAAGTAGATTTGCACTTTATCCTTTCATTTATTTAATATTTATTCTTTAGTACATATTACTAGTATCCTTTTTGGCACGTTTGTTTGTTTGTTTGTTTGTTTGTTTGTTTGTTTGTTTTTTCCTGTAAAGTGTCCTGAATGGTATAGGAAGGTGAATTTGGTGTACATACTGTAAAATCTGAATTACATCAGGATTTGTGGAATGGGTTATTACATCTGTCCAGATCTGCATATTTCTGTATATACTTACTGCCATTCCTTTATTAATTTTATTATTTCAGTATATAAACAAATCAGTTCATGTTTAAGATGAAACATTCAGAAATCCTGTGTGGCTTGATTGTTGTTCAAGGGTCAGTGACATCCTAATGTTGCTACCATCTAATGACACGAAGATCTGAAAGCAAAAGGTAGGGTTTTTAAATAAGGGAAGTGGCACTTATACTGTACCTACCTGCCAAAATGAAAACATGTACATTATAACCATGTTCCTTGGATGCTGCATGGAGTTAATCCCTGTGCATTGTGGTTCCCAGATTTTTTGCAAAGGTTCAGCTTCTGCACTTGTGCGGGGAGAATTAATTTAGGATGATTTACCATGCTGTATTAGTGGAAGGGAAACAGAAAATCGAGAGTGGCATTGTGGCATGTTCAAACCTCTGCTCTGCTTGTACGGCGCTTGAATGTTCCCCCCTGTGATACGTGGGTTTCCTCCCACAGTCCAAAGTCAAGTAGCTAGGCTTATTGGTGTCAGGGTGTACACTTGCATTGTTCAGTTTGCTGCCTTGCTTAGGCTCCAGGCCCTGCCTCCACCCTGCTGCTTGCTGTTTTCATTCCTACTGCTTTATACTGCAACCACTGTGTCAAACCATATCATCTCAAGCCATACACTCGAATCATACTCCTTCTGCACGTTTTCCGTCCCACATTCTGTACTTAATTTCATCTGACTGGGTTGTTGTTAAATACCAGTTCCTATTAAACCGCAGACACTGATTGAAGGCTACAGTTCCTTTTAGAAAGCAGATACTTTTATAGCAGTAAGAAGATGTTAATTTATTATGAGACAATATTCTGTGCAAAAGCTTTAGCTGACTTCCCCTGACTGAAATCTCAGTACTGAATATGTATTAGTATTGGAATATCTGGTTTTAACGCAAACTGCGATTGAGCTTAAACCCTATTACAATGTAAAGAGGCAAGCCCTTCACATTCTTAACAAAGCCTTGTCAACCTCTATCCTTTGAACCTAGAAATCAAGATTAATTTGAAAACACTTGAAAGAGAAATTATATTAGAAGGGGTTGTCCTGATGTCATACACCATGCACCTTTTACTCCCTAATAAACCCAATTAGGAAGAATATGTTTTTACAGGCTGTTTTAGATTTGTTTGGTTATTTATAGTTAAGGTTAGGGCTGGGTAGGGGTTAAGGTTTAGGTTTTTCTGTTCCTAAACACTCAATCACCTTCTGTTTTGAGAACAATGTCATAATCTAATAAGAAAAGTGTTTTTGGACATACCAAAATGCTTTTATGGTGTGGCTTCTTTATTTGACCATGCAACACCGATATAGGCATATTCATCTTTTGTATTTATTTTGACGTCTGTTTGGAATGAATACCTTTCTATACAGATTCGACACACTTCTGGTCAACATAATTGACACCCCTGAACTATACATACAACATGTACAATGTCCCCTGAAGAAAATATGTAATAAAACAGCTGTTCACATTTGTTCGATACAGAACAGCACAGGATAAAATAATTAAAAATAATAATCAGAGGAATAAGCATAAAAACAGAAATGAACAAAAGATTTCCATTGTAGAAAGATTAGATTTGCCTGTGATAGATAAGATCAGTGTACACATAACTTTAATTACCAAACGAATGATGGGCACTTTTAGTTCCTGTTCCTTTTCACAATGGTAAAGACAAGAGAGCTATGCTATTATAACCAAGCATAAGAATTCTAAATGGTACAAGGGCATCTCCAAAGACCTTGGCATTCCTGTTTCTAGAGTTGGCAATGCTATTAAGAATTTTTCTGCTCATAAAGCTGTCAAGAACCTCCTGAGGCATGGTGGGAAGTAGAAAATTGATCAGAGAAGTCATCAGACTGTAGAAAAAAACACACTGGAAAACAGAGCTTAAGGCTGACCTGGACCAATCTGGAGTGATGGTCTCAACCTGTATCATATGCTATATACTAAACTTAGAAGGGTTTTACGGAAGAAGGTCAAGAAGGACACCACTACTGAAAGAAAAACATTAAAAGACACTACTGATCTTTGCCAAAACCTACATAGAAAAACCACAATTCTTCTGGGAACATGTTCTACGGATGAATGTAACCAGTAGAGCTCTTTGGCAGTGCAGACCAACAATTTCTTTAAGGGAGACTAAATGACCCTGCCAGCAGCTAAATGTGGTGAAGGATCCGTAATGTTGTGGGGCTGCTTTGCTGCATCTGATATTGGAAGACTTGAACATATAAAAACACTCATGAAATCAGTGGATTACTGACCTTATAGGTGAAATATGTTACCTAGTGTCAGAAAACTAGGTTTGGTTCAAGGATCACAGGTCCTCCAGCAGCAATGCTATTTTCGAGTCCACCTCAGTCAAGTCCAAGTCAAGACCAAATTGAGTCCGAGTCAAGTCCAACAGGGGGTTGAGTCCTAGACATCGAGTCCATTACCCGATCTGGGTAGCTGAGTCTGAGTCTGGAAAAGCACTCTACACCATGAAACTGAAATAAAAAAAACTATAAACTGAAGATTAAAATCTATTGTGAAGGTCCACCTGTGTTGTTGTGCACATTGGTCAACAAGTGCTCTCCCTCATTTGCAATTTCTTCCCATTTAAATGTTCTTTAATGGTCTGATGCCAAATTTTATGTGATCATCCTGTTGGTATCCATCACAGTGCTGTCTTTGAGTGGTATTCGCTGGTCAGACGCAGTATGTGTCCAGCTAGGCACAGTCTTCTTTCTGCCACAATGTCCTACAGTCTCATGAAATCTCTCATTAGAAATGTGTCATTTATGACGATTGCGGTACGAGAGTATGCATCATAAAAAGGACTTTGGTAGAATGTATTTTCTGTGCTGCTTTCACTTTCACTTTCCACGTTTCACTAGAAGATGTCGCCATTGGTATGGCAATGATCTAGTATAGTCGTAAGTTCACTACAGTTGTGATGTTTTTGGGTGATCAGAGACTGCAATCGTTGAAATACTGCTTGCTTATTTTTTACCAGTTCTTTGCTTCACATCTATGTCCACACTGCCATCATAACTTAAAACACTCCCCAGATAAGTAAACTCAATTTAAGTAATTTTTATATAGCACCTTTTACAACAGAGTCACCACAAGGAGCTTTACATGGGTGTGCACTACAGCATTAACACAAAGATTTTTCTTACGGTACGTATATCTTTAATCCAACTTTATTTGCAGCAGTTTCTAGATTTGTTGTCATCTCCTGTATGCTGCCATTATTTTCAGCTGTCAGAACAACATTGTCTGCAAGGTCGGTAAGACGTCTGGAATTTTCCCACGGAATGTTTTTGTTTGTGTTTCATAAGAACATAAGAACGTAAGAACTATACAAACGAGAGGAGGCCATTCGGCCCATCAAGCTCGCTTGGGGAGAACTTAACTAATAGCTCAGAGT
>JAODKM010000020.1:2913482-2954168 GCA_026780845.1 Petrocephalus sullivani | reverse complement strand
GGTAAATGCAGTTGTTACACTTACATGATGATCGAATTCCTTGTAATATTTGGGGGAGGGGGCACAAAAGTAAATTTTTGCTTAGGGCACCCATTTGGCCAGCAGCAGCCCTGCGTGGGATACAAAATAACATGTAAATAGACACTTAAACAATAAAACAGGCATCATACTATAATGAAAAATATCTACATGAAGGTCATCCAGTGAACAACCGGCAATATTCTGCTGCCTTTTTCACTGCTTATTGGAAAAATATGGAGCAGTCATGGGTTAGTTGGCCATATGCAAATATCAGTGATTCAAGTATGGCCAGAGTGCTGCAGTGTCCGTGATTAATGGTGAAGTCCTGCATTGGTCAGGTGTTTTAGCTATTTGGAGTTTGAGCCAAGAGATCTGTTGGATACATTTGATGGACGCAGAAGATTTGATTTCAGGATTCTTACATTACAGACTCTTAATCAACTCACTCTACAGTACAGCAGGACAACATTTGCCACCTCCTAAATGGCAAAGACATTGTACAAAAACACTGGCAAATCCCAAGTACACTGTATCAGTGAAACTGAACCATTGCCCATCTGGCAACGATATTTGTGTCAACATTAAAATGACTTTAAAATTCAAAGTTCAACAGTTAATGTAATTATTTTGTTTTATAGCAAATACATACCAAAAACTTATCTTGTCTGCAGTGTACTATTATGGTATGCTTGATAATCCCCTGTAGCTGATCGTAGTAATATCTTCTGATATAGTTCTGATATAAACATATTCTAAAAATATAAACATATCCTAAAACTATGTAACTCCAGGCGATTGGAATGCAGATTAAAACGGACTGCTGAAAAGCAAATCAATCCATCTCAGAATTGAAAGATGTGCTTCTCCACCCCACCGGTCTGTTACAGTATGTCCTTTGGGTATGCTGTAGAGGTCACCTGAAGCAGCCGCGAAGAGTAATTATGAGAGAAATAAGGAGGAAATAAGAAAATGTTACACCTCACTGTTTTAGGGTGATAAATGCCCACAGCAATGGAGTCACGATATGTTTTCATCATGCACAGGAACCTTCCTCCTGTTTCCTGATGGACCTGCTGCAAAATCCATGCATTTAAAGCAGCTTGGGGAAAAAAATCTGCCTTTCTTTTGAAGATATTTCAAATATCTAAATATGAATCAGGGAGTAACTCTGCCAAAATGTAAATCTTCTTAAAATGCAATTTTAGAGATATTTTGACATTATTGACAGGTATTAAAGTATTACCCATATAAACATTCAGATTCTTTTATATTTTATTTTTAATTGGAACTGGGCTTTCCATTAACTTGCTTATTTCTTACGATGACTAAATGCATCACATTATCATTAAAATTAACTGAAAGTAAACCAAATGTGCATGATAAACAGAAAGAACCCCAGAAAGGAGTGCGAGCTAAAGTTATGGGTTTTCCTGCTGGCTTGGGGCAAAGCGCCATAGGAGGGAGAACGAGAAGCAAGCTAGGAGTAAAAATGCCTGTTTTCACAGTGGGGGGGTGCATATATCAACGTAAGGAAAAAAATTTGCACGATATCTGCAGTGTTCTCTGGTCCAAGTGTTAGTACAGAACAAACTATACACCCATATAAATGGGCTGGAAATAAAGGACAGGTGAAGTGAGTCAAAATGAATCTGGACGGTCACATGATTGTCATGGATATTTTGGGAAACCAATTTACAAGCACTGTTCGTGTTTCTGCAGTTTGCTGTACTAGATATGACTAGATGGATATGACCCTCGGATGCAGAAATGTCAATACTACATTGGAAGATTCCACTGGCATGCAGGGATGGTATTCTATCTTTTACTCAGGCCATATTTCTTCTGAGACTTTGAGACTAATTTATTGAAGTTCCTGCCTTACTAATATCTCTCCTTGAGGTTAATTTACATATAATACAGGAGGAGCCATATCCATCCAGTAATATGGTCCTAAATGATTAACTTCACAGTCCACCTTTCTCTATGGTTGCCAGTATGACCTATCTTTAAACAAGTACTTTTACATGTTTAAAACCGCTTTCTTCATTTGGATGTGATGCCGAATATTTTAGTTACGATACTGATATAGTTATTCATAAATCCTTATGTACATTTTCTATGCATCAGAACACACATATGGCAGTGAAATCTGTACTAATTGATCAAACTCAATATAGCAAATTATAAATGTTTACACTTCTGCAATAACACAATTCCTTGAATTCCATAATCTGCTCAGATTATAGCTGCAGAGGACGTAATTCTCTGTTCCCTTTAATAAAAAATTAACTTTCATGTAATGCACCGGCTGTAGGTGCAGAATTTCAAAACTAGCAGTGACATAGACGGGTTAGAAAGATAATACGGTGCCTTATCGACTGTGTCTGGAGGGACTTCCTTTGATGGGAACACAAAGCCCCTTTGAAGCAGCCGTCAGGTCCTTCCTTGAGATAAATGTAATTCATGGAGTACCTCAGGTGACAGCTGGGGCAGTAACCACCCATATTACAGGCTGTATCCACAAGGATGTACTTTGGCATTGGGCTCTTGATCACATTGACAAAACATAACCATTGTCATCTCCATACTCACAATTCAAGTGCCTGCAATCGCCAAGGGCTCTTGGCAACACTGACAAACCAAAGCCCCTTTTCTACGCAAATCAAGAGCAATTCCATTCATTCAGCCTTTCAAGCAAGGCCATCTGGCTATCCCCACTTTATCAAATGCAGAACTGACACAATTTTCTCCCCAAATATTCAGAAATCAGCCAGAATAAAATAACAAATTCTCTAATTCAAAATTGCCTAGATTTTGCGGTCATCAATTAGTGTTGTACTAATGAGTGCATACTACAGTAGGGGTTATGTTCACACATAACTTGTTATACATTTCCTGCAATATAGTTTGCATTGAAGTTCTATTGCTTATTCTATAGCCATTGTGATCTTATTGATAAGAAAAGCACAATGCAATATGTTTTTCTTGTAACAGCTTGCAGTTTAACAACCATACGTATGATTTCCCCAAGGCTTTTAGCTATATGTTGTTTATAACACAAGCTGCCGCAATGAACTTAAACTTCTTTTCTTTAAAGGTGGTTCTGAACACATTATAAAATATAAAACATATGACTAGTACATACAAAGTGTTTACAACTTCTAAATGCTAGATATTCTTTTTGTAAATTGCACAAGCAAAAATGCAGCACAAAACATCCATTTTGTTGATCAAACTCATTATTCATTTTCTTGCATTACTTAGAATGTAGATTATAGCTTGTGTACTGTACCAACTCGGTTCTCCAGCTGTCATGTTCTGCTTTATGATATCCTTGATAGAAAGAATAAGCAAAGGAATCCTGTTGTATACAGAAATGTGGCATGTTCCTCTAAATATTAAATACCATACTTACCTAATTCTGCAATGGGTCAGTGTCCCATCCTGGGTTTTTCCCTACGTTGCGCTCACAGATTCCTGGAGAAGCTCCCTGTGATCCTTCATTAAACAAAAGGGTATAGAAAGTGGATGGATGTATGCATATTTACCTAGTTATTTTAGGCAAGCACATGCTGAATGTGTAGGTTGTTTGCACACTGTAGGCTACTAAATATTAGTTGTTGTTAGTGGTATTATAACAAAGTGGAAGCAATTGGGAACAACAGCAACTCGGCCACAAAGTGGTAGGCTACATAAAACCACAGAATGTAAAACAAAGTGTAAAGAGCTTCACGGAATGCAGCTGCATCCAAGCCTTACATCACCAAGTGCAATGCACAGCGTTGGATGCAGTGGTGTAAAGCACACCGCCACTGGACTCTCGAGCAGTGGAGACGTGTCCTCTGGAGTGACGAATCACGCTTCTCTGTCTGGTAATCCGATGGATGAGTCTGGGTTTGGCGGTTGCCAAGAGAACGGTATTTGCCTGACTGTATTGTGCCAAGTGTTTGGTGGACGGGGGACTATGGTGTGGGGTTGTTTTTCAGGGGTTGGGGTTGACCCCTTAGTTCAAGTAAAAGGCACTCCTTAATGCTTCAGCATACAAAGCCATTTTGGACAATTTCTTGCTCCCAACTTTGTGGGAACAGTTTGGTGATGTCCTGTTCCAAAATGACTGCGCACCAGTGCACAAACTGGCCTCCACAGAGCCCTGACCTCAACACCTTTGGGCGAAATTAGAGTGGAGACTGCGAGCCAGGCCTTCTTGTCCAAGATCAGTGCCTTACCTCACCAATTCTCTCTTGGAAGAATGGTTAACAATTCCCATAAACACACGCATAAGCATTGTGGGAAGCCTTCCCAGAAGATCTGTTATAGCTGCAAAGGCTGGGCCAACTGCATATTAAAACCTATGTATTAAGAATGTAATGCCATTAATGTTTATGTGTGTGTAAAGGCAGGTGTCCCTATACTTTTGGCAATATATTGTATGTTTATAGAGAAAGACAATTAAAATATAATCTTTACTCTTACCTTTTGCTAAAGGTTGTGTGACCATGCAAATATGTGCAAAATGAAAATGTAATTTCCATTATACGTTGTATCATTTCATATTCATTAATACTAATATCAACCAATCAATTTATCAATGTGTCATTAGCATTAATATTAGCATTGATATTTAGTATTAATCGGAAAAACATTTCACAAGAATTATTCTGGTTTTGATATCAAACCGCAAAGCTGTCTTTATAATATTTATATTCATTTATTTGTCATATATGCATGCACAATTAATTAAACTACTGGCAATGGCCATTGTGAAGTAAAGATTTATTGCTTTGTAAAGATTTGAAAATGCATATGCAAAATGCAGAAGTAGCAACTAATCAGAGGCTTGAGTGAAAAATGTGCCTGTGATCCAGTAGTCACTGTTTCGAATCCCAAGGTCAGCAGAGTGATTTCAACCAAGTCACCCAATTGCCCCTGGGACTGTCTGACACTGTCTTCTCACAAATAACTAACTTAATAAAATTGGTGAAGTTGTTGCTTTGGATGAAGGCATCTGGTAAATAAAAATAAAGAGATTAAATTGTTGCATACTGCTGGTTTGTCCTCTTTCTGCAAGCAGTTGGCATCCAAGTATCAGAATTACAGTATTATTTAGTGGAATACACAAGTCACATGTAGCACACCTGCTTTCAGACCATTCCTATCTCATCATGAAGATTGTACTGTAATGCCCTTTTGGCTGTTCATTTACTACAGTGAAAGCATTTGCCGTTCCTCAGAGGACCCATCACAGTCAGCAAGCAAGCTACACACATCTTGAGAATGTGTGGCAAATGCCTTTACAACACACACACACACACACACACACCTTCCCTGCAGTGGCAGTCAAGTGCAGTCTCTGCTGATGTACATTATGGGTTACTATCACACAAAATGAGGTACACTGGTTTTGGCACATCATTCTCAAACTTGTCAAACTGTCAGCTTATATCTCACCATCTTTCCCTGTTTTTATCTTCATTGTGATACTTATATAAGAGGGATATAACTGTCTGAAAGAAAGCCTGAATGTAGGTCAGTTGTGTTTTTATTTGTTAAGATATTACAGTTTCCATCGATCTATGTATGTATGTATGTATGTATCTATCTATCTATCTATCTATGATTGGTGTATGATGATGCAATACACAGAATATTCTCATGCATACATTTTACTTGTGCAGCTTTTGCAAAAGGATACTTTTGTCAAATAGCAAATGTTTGGCCTCTGCACATGTCTACAATGAACAAATGTACTTCCTGTCGGGCTTTAACCTGGTGTTAGTTTATCTTCATAATGCTATGGTTATGAAAATCAGTAAACAGAAAATTGTATAAATGCATTTCTTTCTGATTCACTCATTTTAATTTTGTATAATGAATTACAAGTCATGTATTGAGCTAGGCATTATGTATTGGAATTTCCTTTGGTTTCTAGATTAATACACAGTACTGCTGGACCTGGGGCGGCATGGTGGTACAGTGGGTAGCACTGTTGCCTCACACCTCTGGAACCTGGGTTCGAGTGTGTGTGGAGTTTGCATGTTCTCCCTGTGTCATCGTGGGGTTTCCTCCGGGTACTTCGGTTTTGCCCCACAGTCCAAAAACATGCTGAGGCTACTTGGAGTTACTAAATTGCCCATAGCTGTGCATGTGTGAGTGTGCCCTGCGATGGGCTGGCCCCCTGTCCTGGGTTGTTCCCCACCTCATGCCCGTAGCTTCTGGGATAGGCTCTGGACCCCCCTTGACCCAGAAGGATAAGCTGTTTCAGAGAATGGATAGATGGATGCTGGACCATAATAATGTATGTGTCTGTGGGGTGACCAAGGAGCTAGGATTGATGTAATCTATATTACTGGACCTGTTAGCACCTGGTTGGCTTCGAACAGATTTGAAAAGGAACATAGCATTTGGAAGACATACAGAATGGACCATAACTAGGGACTGCCTCTCCTCCAATTTAACATCTAGGCATTTACCTGCATTTCTGCATTCTCTTCCTAAAGAAATGGGGGAATCATTCACTGGTACAGAGCTAATATGCTATACTTAAATAGCAATATACTTAAACAGCACCAATTAATGCTCTTCAGAGCCATGATTGGTCCCCTTACCTCCAGCCCATACCTTACCCTACCTTATTTTAAACCATATTTAATTTTTAACAAAGTCTTCTCAAACCCTTTACAGCTACTGCTGAAGAATTTCAGAGGTATTCTGGAGGAACACTCCATTTTGACTCACCTGCTCTTGTGTCATGTTCGCCTCATGCCACTTGAGTATTAATGCTAAAAATATTTGATTTTGCAGTGTGGCTGAAATATGCAGGATGTTATCCTAGAGAACAGGGAGAGTGCTCAAAGTAGTCGCATCACATCAATAAAACAAGTCTGTTTGTGCTCTGCTTCAGATAGGTAAGCAAGTTTGGCAGTGATGCAGTTTAGTGGTATGCCATGCAGGCTCTCACAGTGATGCAGTTTAGTGGTATGCCATGCAGGCTCTCACAGTGATGCAGTTTAGTGGTATGCCATGCAGGCTCTCACAGTGATGCAGTTTAGTGGTATGCTATGCAGGCTGTCACAGTGATGCAGTTTAGTGGTATGCCATACAGGCTGTCACAGTGATGCAGTTTAGTGGTATGCCATGCAGGCTCTTACACATTTGATTTCTCAGCTCAAATCTGGTAAGACACTTTTGTGTTAAAAAAAAATACTTTATCTATTACATTGATAAAGTTTGATATGCAAGGACTTTAAGGAATTCAAGTCTCTAAGAGGACAAGGCTGGAGGTAGCAGAGTTTGTACACATTAGTATATATTCTGTTCTAGTGTCCTTTTCCAGTTACTCTGTTTGCTTCTATCTTACAATTGTTAGCTTTTTTTTTGAGGTAATTTATTATAGTATTTTACACAAGACAAAACATACCATGGATTCTTTATACAGTACCATTTATATATTCTGGTCATTATTTTAACATGATTTATTTTTATTATCTTAATTTCTGTATATCCTTGCTGCTATAATAAGGAAATTATCCCCATTGCAATCAGTGTAGCTGTTAGATATATTTCTAAATTACAATCCACAAATCAGCAAGGTCTGATCCTGGAGGGTAGAGACTACATGCTAGGGAGGCTAAAAAGACAGACAGAAAATATTTTGGGTTGGGAGGCATGAACAGGATTACATCGTTTTGAAGGCTGAAGCATCTGATTGGTTACTAAAAAAAAGCATGTACTGTATACAAGGGGAATTAATCAACACTCAAAATCACCTCCCAATGCACCCCTCAACCCATAACATTATCTAGCTAAGCCTACAAAATTGGACACCAGGAGTGAAACCACAGACAACTGAACAATTTGCTGTGGATCGATATCAATAATTTAGCATCCTCAGAAGACAAGATCTCGAATGAAATAACATAATTAAAAATGGGTCGCTGGAGAATAGTTAGCACATGCGCTAAACGCATTTAGTCATTTTGCAAGATTTCATGTAATTTTTCTGTCTTTTTTTCTGGTTTTCTTTTCTTAGATTATCACTGTGTTATAGCAACTTCATAAAATACTAAATCTTATTTTGTTTTTGAACTCAGTGTTTTAGGCTTGAAAATTGCTGTTAATGATTTGGTTTCAGCTTGGAGCCAAAATTGATTTGGGGAAGGAAAGGTACCAGTATCTTTCTAAGTTTAATTCAGTTCAATTCAGACAACTTTATTGATCACAGTTTAGAGTAAGAATTGTGTAAATATATAGTAATTAAAAGAAAAACACTGGATGTTCTAGGTTAAGTAGCTGCCCAACACCTCTGGACATGAAAAAATAAAGAAAACTAACCAATAGCTCTCTCTCTTACCATCTGCAGCTTAGTAACTTTTCAGCCTTTTTCAGACTAGCCCTCCATCTATTGAATACTAAGCCCTTGTACTATCCACTCTGTGTACTTCTGGTTTTGTGGAAGGGTCACAGTGACACGGTGCGTCAGTACTGATGCAGATAGGTGACTGACGAAAGACCAAGAGTATGCACAACATCACCAGCAGGATTGTTTATGATAAGCTGCGATAAAATAACAGGTCATCAGTTCAGATTTAAAAACTAAGACAGGGGAACATCCTTCACATCTGCTGCAAGATTGTTCCACAATAGTTCCACCACCAACAGTTTTTTCATTCATGTGGGGAATTACAAGAAGGTCTGCATTTAGCATACATTCTGGGCTGTACACATTGATCATTTTTGTGAGATAAGCAGTGGCAAGGGCATAGATTTTGGTATGGACGGTAGGGACATGTCCCTACCTATGCTTTAGAAGTACCTTAGGGGGGATGGGTTCAGGGCTGATTTTGTCCTGACCAGTGTTGAAACCAAAAGCATGCCATTGAGCAGGACCTGAACCAATCAACTCCATCCTGTACTAAACTGCATAGATAGTGGAGAGCCATTCTAAAGGGTAAAATATGGTCATATTTACTCATTCCTGTGCAGTTCTTGCAGTTGTGTTTTTAATCTGCTCTAGGAAAGACATCATGAGATTTTTGCTTCTTGAATGGATTCATAGTCTATTCTGCTATAAACGTGCGTATTAATGTATTTTAATCTGTCTGGTTAAAACACACAACTTAAATAATCTACTGCTAAGTCTTTTTGCCAGATACTACACGACACCTTTAGGTCTTGTGGAGTCCACACTTTGATGGGTAAGACAGTTTTAATGTTATGTCTTATTGGTGAATATACAGGAGAGAGAGAGAGCAAAGCTTTTGGTCAGAGCACTGGTTTAGTCATTTATCCCAGATCTTTCGGGGCGCCAAGGCCTAACACCAAAGTGACTATTGTGCTAAGCATGCAACTTGAACTTGTGACCTTCCTCTCACAAGCCCAGAGGTCTAACCCTCTGGGCCACACGACACCCCCCAGAACAAGGGTGAACCATTCCCAGAGGCACTGCAATACCAGGTCAATGCGTGGCATAGTTAGTGCAAGCACCTCTTCAGACTCACTGTTCCAAAAAATTTAATATGTGGTCCAATATGCGGTCCACTCCAAATGGCCGAGAAGCAATTGATATTCCATAAGGCGGCTTCAGTTATTTGTGCCAAATTACATCTGAGTTAAACAGAAACACCATACGCAGTTCTTACAAAAAATATATTTTACAAAATAAGAAACAGTACACGTATGTAATTGCAGAACATAGACTATATCAATAATCATACTAATTTTTAGGTTAAACGGAAAAAAACCAGGTATATATGTAAAGGTCTAATGCAACTGTAAGAAGATGCATCGGTATAAAGTGAATTTATATACAGCTTCAGTATTTCATGTACATTACAAAAAAAAACCTAATAAAAGCAAACAGGAAATGAACGTATTTGTTTACTATAATACAGGGCAATAAGTATGTATTGGATTTTAATGTTACATATTCAGTTATTTACCATGGTGTTTCATGCATTACTTATTTAATGTCCAGGTTTCTTATAACAGAACCAGATTACACATTTTGTGCTTAATTTATATAACTGCATGTAACTCTAACCATTTGCAAATTCAATAAGATTAAAAGAAACAGCCAGCCTGTTGAAGTCAGCAGTGGAAAAAAAAATCAAATTACTACTATCATGTTTTTTCTCAAGAGAAAAAGTAGCTTGGTTGTTTACAAAAAAGGCCTCATTTTTTCCTTTATACTGATAATAGTTACATTTACTCAATATAGGCAACAATTTTTATGTGCAAAACACACTGATAATATGTGAATACAAACTATTCTATAAAGAAAGCCAAGCAGCTTTTCCAATTTATATAACAAATATGCTGCTTATTACAATATCAAATAATACCTTACATTATGTTTATTAAATCCAGCATCATTATATTTTTTTTTATATCATATGCATTTCGATGAAAATGAATTTTTCCTTTTTTTATTTTTCTTTAAAAAAAAAACTGTTCCTTTGCTTCTCCTACAAAACTGTTCGGAACCTCCCAGCAGATGATTCACCACACTGTCCATATCTATCCACCACCTTAGTAACAAGCATCTAGATTCCCAAACTTTTGACGTCCACAATAAACATTTAGTCTAGACACTCCACAGACTCTAAATTTACAAACCACAAGAATCATAAACCTCCTAATACACATACTCAGTTTGCTTTAATATTAAAATGTATTTGATTTTTAAGATTATGAATGTGATACTTTCCACAAGGAATTAGAATGTATACTTTTTTATTAATTTTCTGTTTCTCATCCTGTTAAATCTGGTACAACAATTACGTGAGCAAAACTGTGATTCCCACAGATCCCAAGTCAAGTGTCTTTTTCATTGTCCGACATCAGGTACAACTCTCCCAGTATTCTGAAGTGCGGACCCCACTCTCTGAGGTAGTCGTAATTCTGTTCTGAGTCAGCAGAAGCTGTTTCTAGGGAGCTTAATGAGCCAACAATAGAGCCCTTCCCTTCGTATCCGTAAACCTGGATGGAGTCATAAGGGGGCGCTGTGGGGTCATTGTCTGCCTCGTGGAGACGCATGCTGATGAACGCATCGACGTCGACGCCATTTGAACCAGAGTCATGACCCTGCCGGGGAATGAACTGCAGGTCTGGTTTGATGTCCTTTCGTGGCAGATAACTGATGATCCCATCAGGATTCTGTAGAGTGGCAATGTCAAAGGCCTCTGTGTCTTCTTCACCACCGCCCTCGTCATCGTATCGGATAATGTTCTCTCTCACGTCGTCTTCGTCTTTAACAATCAGTGTTTCATTTTTATGGCTACGGAGTGTCACGTAAAGCACAACTATGACTGCATATCAAAACAAGAGTAAGAGGGTTAGATGCCATCGGGAAACCGTTACACTGTAATTATGTGGACAGATTGCAGTGTGTGTCATATATAAACATATAACGACCTTGAAATAGAAATGGATGATATCGTGTGTATTGATTGGGAAAATAATTGGTAAGGACCCACCTAAGAGTAAGACCACACAGAGAATAATTGCAATCAAGGCTCCCATGCTTAATCGAATAGGCAGCACAAAGGCCTCCACATTGCAGGACTGGATGGCGCCATCGTGGCCGCAGCTGCACACTCGGATAGTGAGCGTGCTGGTGCTGCTCATTGGAGGGTTTCCATTGTCATTGATGATAATGGGCAGGAGGTACATTTCCTGTTTTTGCCGCTGGAAGGTGTTGTGCTTTGTTATAATGCTTATGGAATTGTCTGAAAACGTAAGAGACAATAGAGCAGAGTACTATGAATTTCCGAAACAGCTGAAACATACTAAAACATAAAAAGTAATCTACATAATCTACAGTATATTCTTTTACATTAGTACTACTTCTTATATTACATACAAATTTGATTTCAATGTCCATGTATTTTCTATATTGCAATAGTATTACTGCACTATATTCCAGGAATGCATACGTAATGGATATTAGGCTGATAAAACATTATCATGACGTTACAACCTAAATTTAATTTGCTAGTAGTACCTGGTGTCATGCTACTTCCAAAAAAATACTTCATGTGAAAATAGATTTTTTGGAAAAATTGCTTTTAAGAAATGTGTTTAGAATTTCTCTTCATGTGACACCTGAATATAATGTTTCGGGTAAATTACAGTAAAGTACCATCAGCAGATCTGAGTTCATTATCTGGTTCCTCATATCCACTTGAAAACACATTTTTACACTGCAGACTAGTGTAATTCTATAAGCCTGACAAAATGAGAATATTTTCTTTAATCTTCCATTGGTCCAGTTTCGGTATGGTAAGAATGTTTGGTTAAACAGTAAGAAATGTGTTAGAAAATCTGTAAAGGAGGACTTTTCAAAAAATAAAAATGATAAATTAGCACATTTTATGTCATTCTGCACAATTAATAGGCATAGATAATATATCCTGCTTCTTAGTTGTTTCCTCAATTTCCAACCCACTAGAATGTTATTAATCATATTGAGGGATTGAATAGCTCACAACTAATACATCTCATAATAATGTGACGTTCTACAGCATAAGGCTATTCAGTATGCCGATTCTAATTCATGGACAATCCAGAATCTAACAATCATATATTCCTGGGTTCAGGGAAAACCGGAGCTCTTCAATAACTATAAATAATCAAGTTGTTGTCATAACCACATGACAGTTCACCATAACCATTCCAGCTAGTGTCAACGTAGTATAGCATTCTTATGTAAACTTCTCTGCTTCAGCACCATCTCATTCTGGTATCTGAAGTTTTCCTGGTCAAATGCCAAAACATATTCCAAAGCTTATTTCATAGTAAGTGTTACCCATTCATCCATTCTATAACCGCCTGTCCTATTGATGGCCATTGGGGGTCCAGAGCCTATCGAAATAGCTACGAGTGCAAGGTAGGAAACAACCCAGGATGGGGCATCAACCCACCGCAGGGGACATAACTGTTATTCTAAGATAAAAATATTCTAATGCCAGGAAATATTACAACAGTCACTGTTGTACTACCTGTGAGCACAACCTTCAGAAGAACAAGTGTTTAGGGCTCTCCATCTGTTAATTGGGTTAACTGCCTGTCAGACACACACTGCTCCATGGGACGTTGAAACAGGTCCCATAATCCCCAGATGTCTCAGCACTGACCCTTTGCTAAGGAGCATGACAATACAAGGATCTCGTGGTATCAGAACTCATTACCTTTGCCTTGCAATCAGAGACAAGCACAATGAATAATATATCATCTTAAACCCTCCTCAACTGTCGGATATTTTTTCCCCTTCAGATCGAGACCTGCACACTTGGTGCATAAGCTTTGAAGATTAGTTGTTGATATGATCCTACATTAATATTCACAGCATGCTCATAAGCTTTAGACATGTTCCCAGACACATTACAGGAAGCCACTGATATTATAATTTGCTTCCCAATTGCATAGTTTTAAGAGTTTTACGACATGAAGCTTCATCTTGAATTAATGATTATCAAGGGCACAGTAAACCCCAAGCATTCCATACGACAAATAAAACTGGGAAAGATAAAAGATATAACAACGGAACAACTGTATGGATCTGTATAGATATGTTTCCTAGTAGACAACATGACAAATTCTGTTAAGTGGGATGTCACTGACTTAGGGGCAATTATGGTCTCTAGCATTAAACGCTTACTCACACATTTACCCAAGTGAAACTCATCATACAAACCTTTAACGTTTTTAAATGAAAGTTATAAAATTTTAGATCCTTCTCAAATTGAGTTGGGGGGGGGGAAATAATGTGGGTTAGCAGTCGGATTCTAATAAAAGAAGACTATTTTTTCAGCCAAGTAGTAGGCACTTCCCTTCGGCTTTTATGGCAGAACAGATGAAGAAGCCAAATTAAGTTTTTTTTTCGTTTTTTTTGCTGAGAGCTCCTTAGAAATTATTATGCACCATCAGGCTGTGGACAAAATCTCCGGCATGTGTAATAGAGGACAAAAACATTAATTTAGCCTTCCAATTATGGTATTTAGCAAACACATTGAGTACCATCTGCTGCAATGATATTGCGGCTTTATATACATCAAGTGAAACGTCCTTCTTGGTGTCCTTTGATACATCTAGAACAGTGTAATGCTGAAATACATATCAGAATGTATGCCGACGGAACAGCCACAATTTACCTATATTGTTTTTTATTGTAAAATTTGGATTGTTTGACATCAGTCTATAGATGAAAACGTGTCCATTAATCGGGTCATCTTTGTCAATGGCACTCACAGTCTGTATCACCTGTGGAGAAACATAGGAACTTAAGAATGCATATATATTTTTTCATTAATTTCTGTCACAGTACTATATAAGCAACAACATAACAATATACATATATAATACTACTAAGATCATGCATATTTAACTTACGAAGAAAATATTTGGTCATAGAAATTCTTAGAAACCACATACCATCTATAACAATTGAGACATGTTTTCATTTGAAATATTTACAGTTTATTCGCAAAAGAAAAATTCTTATCAAGAGTCAGTATAATCTTAATCATAATCAGTAAACGAGTACAAAATGCTTTTTAAAAATGCAGAAAGGGGAAATTAAAATACATTTCTGCATGAATAATAATATCAATGTATTTTATTTTTTATCCACTGTATCTTTCCTTTTCTTTTGTTCAGGAAAAGGTAAAGTTTTAACCAAAAAGGTGGATTCCTGATAAATAAACCATCTATGATTTATAATGAGTAACTAAGCTTGAGTAGGTAACATGAAGATCACTGACAGGCTTGAAATCCTCACCTGACCAGGCTTTCCATTTTCACAGAGGAACACCTCCTTGTCTTTGGCAAACTCCGGTGCGTTGTCATTGATGTCTAAAACTTTAATGGTCACTGTAGTTCTAGAGATCTGACTGTGGTTTCCTGAAATGAAATGGAATAAACGAATGAATGAATGAGTGAACAAACAAACAAATAAATACAAGAATGAATTCATTTTCTGGAACAGGTTCATAGTTGCAGTGATCTGAAGCCTTTCCCAGATAAAAAGGAAACCATATTTTTCTGTTGATTAGTCAACATGGTCATATTATCTGCTTTCTGAAAAAAAGCTTTGGTAACACTTTACTTGAGGGGCACAAGTAATGTAGTAGTACTCTCTTACTTAATGTATTAATTAACTATGATTCATTAAACAGTCATAAAAGTTTGTATTTCATGCAGCTCCTTAAAGTGTAGTGAAGTGTTACTGTTGTTGCATTTTGAATGAATCTGATCATTAGCAATTCATTGAGACCTCAGTGCCTCTGTCATGGAGATGCTCATCCGGCTGGCACTAGGGAAATAGTCACCAGTTTCACGGTAAACCAATGTAAATTTCCCGACGGTTAATATTACTGTTTTATATTTTAATTATTAGAAATGTGGTTGATTACCATGCTTTGAAAAACTCTGGGTAAATACTATCCAGCATCAACCAACGTTAGCAACAGTCTCCCAGATGCAGGTGCGCAAGTTCATCATGCAGCGTGGGTTTGTTTTGTGTTGATGAAAACATGGCAGAAGGCAGTTACAGCACTCGGGAGATTATAATTGTTAAAGCACATTTGATATGGTTCTCATATTTTCATGAACCACCTCTGTCATGTCCCTGTTTGGCCAGGAGACAGGAGAAATAGGAGATGTGCTAATAAACAGCGTAACACTACAGCTTTCGCTTCTATCAATAAAGGATGTGGCCATCTTGAATTCTGAGGTCAGGGCTGAACAGTTCCTCCGACTTCACAAGTCAGATTTCCGATTTCGTGCAGCGTTCCACTGGAAATTTCTGACTAGGAACTAGGAATTTCTGACTTCTGAGTTCAAATGGAACGCAGCATTAGTCTCGTCAGTACTCTGCTTGAAGTAATCCTGGGCCCCGGTTCTCCAGCTGTTCCTCCTTTTCCCTTGCTTGACCCCTCGCAGTCCTTTGATTTCCCATCACTGTGTATTTTGTGTACAATAAAGCCCTAACTTTCAAAAACTACCAACCTGATTGTGGATCATCACTCCTAGAAGTCCAATCATGACACATATGCTTACATAAGGTATTGGCTATTGGAAATTTAATTTTCATATCATTTCATCACTAATTGGCACAATCTAAGTAGCTCAGACTGCCCCGTGTACCTCAATAAATTAGTTCTCAGTAATGGTGAGAAATTAACAAATCCATACGTTCAAGTATCCATAAAGAAGCCTAGTGTTTATACGAAGGAAAATCTGTGTGCATACAAATCCTTATATGCATATAATTATCCATAATGTGATTCCCTCTGAATATTAAACATTTTCTAACCATCTTTTCTGTAGTTTGTGCAGCTTACTTAATGACAGCTCCTTGTTATCTCTGCTTTATACCATGAATAGTTCTGCTCTCTAACACACACACACGTCTGTGATGAGGTGGCACAGAAACCTCTCTATACATGTATTTGTTATTACAGTATATAGGTTTGAATTACCATTATATAGAGAAATGTATCTCGTTATAACAAGATCCTTTTTATGTTTTAACACAAAAGTATAAACTAAAAATGTAAAAATTATCATGTTATAATGAAACATTTTCTCATTATAATGATAAACTTTTATTTTTTTTGTCATTGTGACAGCAATCCGTGTATAACAATACATTTCACTTATATTCATTTGGATTAGTTTTGAATTTGAACCAGCTAGGAGCTGCTAGTCACAAATTAGATGACTTAGATGATGGGCTGGGGTCGGGGCAGATGGTTTTGTTAGAGATGCAGTGACTTATGGAGCTCAGTCATTATATTTCACAATATAAAATTTCAGTTGGACAATACAGTCCTCCTCTGCACTGATTCCCCAATAACAAACCTTGAATCATGACAAACCTGAAGGACCTATAGAAAGGGCAAAAGTGTGTGAACGTGTGAGGTTTAGAAGCTCAGCTAGGGAAGAAACCAGTACAGGTCTAAGCTGAAAGACAAGCTACAGCAGACACAACTCAAAGTAAGCTTGGAGTAGAATGAGAAAAATTGCAGGCTAGAAGCAGAGAAATAATCAGACTGAGCAGAAACTGGACAAAGTTAATGGCCTTAATGACCTTAACCCCACTGAAAGTCTTTGGGATTTGCTGAAGAAGACTTTTACGGAGTGGTTAAACTCACCTATCATCAATACAAGATCTCATCAAAAAATGAATGCAGAACTAGATTAAAGAATGTTGAGATGTTGCATAAGCATAATCAAAGCTAAGGGTGGCCCAATGAAATATTAAGGTGTGATCCTTCCTTTTTGGCCAGGCAGTGAATCACATGAGAGGCTGCCGTAAGCACACTCAGCGTCATACCAGCACTGTACATATGTTTCATGCATTTACAGTATGAGTTACTAAACTTTTTGTGTGTCATCTTTGTAAAACTCCCACAAAATTCCATGACGGTGTTAGTGGCATTGCAGCAGGGTCGACTGTATTCAACTCCAATGTCCCAGTCCAGCCCTACCTCAGCACCTATAACCTCAGGGTGCCAGATGAAGGAGTCTCGCTGCCCTGCCATCCTCCTGTTTCTTCACCCCTTACTCACAGCAGCCCATCACTCCCCTGCTACCTCTTCCATCCCCTATGCTACAGAAGAAAGTAACTCCAAGATCTGAAGCCCCACTTCTCCCCATAGACTGTGTATCCCTCTAGACCAAGTAAATATAGAACTATGGAAATTCAACACAAGCAAGGTGCAACCTTCGGATAAGATGAACTTGGGGGTGCTCAAAGAATGTGTGCTTGGATGTCCAAAGAACATCCAAACAATGTGGAATTTTTCAACACACAGTCACCCTTTCTTCGAGCTTTCAGAAAGTGCATAATGTGTTGCCCATGAACCCTGTGGATTACTGATTTTAACATATCATAAAAACCATCGAAAGGCTATTATTTAGACAACTCAAAGCTGTAGTCAAGGACCACTTGGATCCTCTCCAGTTAGCCTTCTGGGCCCAAATAGGGCTAGATGATATACTGATCTTCATGCTCCACAGAGCCTACTCCCACATAGTAGGCTGTATGGTGACAGTCATGTTCTTTGATATCTCCAGAGCATTCAAAAAATTCCACATTGCCTGACTGCAACTGAAGAAGGTGCAGATTGGTGCCCCTGCAGTGATCTAGCAAGTCACTGGTATTTCAAAGAACATTTTTATCAATTCATTGTCAACAGTCAGTATAAGTGTAATACTGTAAATGATCATGGATTACTTAAACATAAATTAACTTATCTACTTATTTGTCAATTTCAGTTTTTTATTTAGTTTGTTTTTTGTTACATTTGTATTTTCTTTGCATTTACGCAATGTGTGCTCTGTGCACTGCTGTGGTGCAGGAAATATCTGCTGTTTCAATGCTGCGTAGAAGAAATATTCGACAGTCTAAGGGCTCCGTTTTCCATTACTTGCATAAGACAATATTTAAATCTTTGATCTGAACAGTAATGTGCTTGTCTTTTTTACCCTTCTAACACTAATACTTCTACATATGAAATAAACAAAGATTAAACAATTTGTTTTAGCTTTATTCCCTAGTACAGTCGACCATACCAATACAAGATATATTAAATAGTCTTTTGCATATTTTCATTTTCAATAATATGCTTCAAAGCCTTTTTTTCCCAAGCATTTCAGTTCCCTGGATCCCAAAGGTTATTTTATCGCCTCTGAACACCAGCATGATTGTATAATATTCTGTGAATGTGAATGTTTGTTTATTGCAGGAATCTTAGTGCACTTTCTTATTATTTTTTTTTTACATATACAAATTGAACTACTGATCTGTTCAACTCCAATTACTGTTTAGGGGATAAAGCAACATTTTGGAATGTGAATGCAAACACTAATTCCCAACGTCAGAAGCACAGTTGCATTCAAACAATGCATTAGCTGGAAACCATTCAAATACATTTAAAGGAAAAAAAACACTTAAAAAGCATACTTACTGACTTCTGTAGCAGTCACAGTGATATTATGCCAAATGTCTATCTCCCTGTCCAGCGGTTTGGCCAGCATTATCTTTCCATTGTCAGTGTTTATGTTGAACTGCCTTTCAAGGTCTGTGTGACGATCAATTAAGTATCTGCCAACAGAAACAGTCTTGTCAGCAGTGAATGTAAATTGTGCACTCACTTCAGAAGTCTCCATTTAATACAATTCCCAAAGCCCATCCCCCTTTCACTTTTGATCAGGTTTATCCCAAGGCTTAATATGTACCAAAAGTTCTAAGCATGCAGTGAATAACTATTTTTCATTGTCTAAATACACTACTACTCATGCCAATTTCTGTAGAATAAGGCAGTAGAGTTTTAAATGCACTTTCCTTCTGCCTCATTTTGGCTTTCCTGTGAATGTTCTTCTATGAAGTGTTCTAGCTCATCCAGCTTAATCTCATAACAAATCAAAGGATTTATGCGATGCAGAATTTAGCATATGTAGTGTAGGTTTACTATGCCACCCATCTGCTTGCAGCATATTATTTCAAATTGAGTAGATATTTCATTTTTTTCTGGTGTTGGATTGTATAGAACAAATAATTTAAACTTAAAATTACTGGGAAGTGGCAAGCAGCTTAAATTTAATCATAAGAACAAGAATGTCATCTGAGTTTGATTTATACACAATAGATGAAGCACTTATTCAGCTTCTGGTACAGAGGAAAAAAATACAACAAAAATTAAATTAAACACATGACGAAGTACCACAGCTCAGAATGTTCCAAATGTGGAAACATCATCCATGACAGTTTTGAAATAGAACAGAAGCTGGGAACTAATCAGTGTATTGCCACAAATGGATATCTCTCTCAAGACATCAAGCAGACAGCAGGACTCAATAGGGAGCAGGTTCCAGGAGAATGAGAACATTTAATTTGGGCTTGGCAGTTTTATGAACTTTCTTTGTGACAATAAATGATTTTCAAACTCAACAAAAAGTAGTTGAATAAGAAACAACATTTTCTAATGGTATCATTCATTGGTAAATAATGATGTATTCATGCTGAATACCTGTACAGTACTTCAGGGAACATTAGATATCTTCATAAAACTGTATATTCCATAGATTATTCGTGACATCCTGCCCATTATGTCCGCCTGACCCCCCTGTCTCCTCCGGTCATTAACATCCACCTTCCTGATGTCTGTGCCCCTTCCCTGTACCAGTCCTCCCCGTTTTGACCCCCTCATGGTCCTGTTTGTTTTCCAACCCCGTCTTGGTTTTGATTCAATAAAGCCCCTTCTTGCTCCAACAAGTCACAACGTCATTCAGAATGGAAAAAAAATCCACCATATGAACCCAAACATTCAGTAATATGCAAGCAGTTCATGCATAGAATATGGGAGAAATAGATAGCATCATTACATGTCTTAACTTCTTATTGGACAGATATCAACAAGTACCAAAATCAGGATTACGGGAGAACAGAGAAGGGACCTGGAGATAGATAAATTGATGGATAAATAAATGTGAAAACAACCTCCCAAAGCAAAAACAGCTGTCAGAGACAAAGGTTTACCTTTTGCACCTTTGCCAGATATTGAGACAATATTAAAAATAAATAAATAAAAGAAACACAGCTAAAAAAAATCTGAAAGGATATAGGATTTCATAGTATTCAGTTTTGTGTCTGCAGTTATACATACTGATTGGTTTTTTTATTGGTTATATATTACATATTTACATATCTCTGCCAAACCACAGCAATATGCTTTTTATACTTAGGTTTCTTCTGCTGCGTCTGTAATTTCATCTGCGCTTGGTCCATTTCTAAGCTCCTGTGCCACGTATCCCAGCTGCCCTGCGGCAAAGGCTTCCTGCACCTTATATGAAATTCTGCTGCTCTCTGAGTAACTTTGAAATAAAGACCATAAGACAAAAAAACATCTAAGTATTCATTCGGGCACAGATATGATAGTCAATAGATTGAGACAGTGTATATCTGGAATATTAGAGAAGCTTTACACCAATGAGAAAACGAATTTCATTTAAGTTACACCATTAGGCTACAGTTATATTCAGCAATGAGTGCATTGCTGTAGCCGCAATCATATTCTTAATGATTAAGTGGTCAGTGGAATAACATCATTAACATCTCTGCTTCGGGAAAAAAAGAGCGGATCATTAGCATCCGTTTAACATTGTCTCAACAGTCATGTACGCAACTAATGATGTCGGTGGAAGAAAGACAGGATATACACGAAAGAGTATTTAAGGATATTTAAGTTATCGATGCACCTCATCCAAGAATATGACTAACGATCCAGTTTAAGGATTGTTTTTTTATAAAGAGATGCGCGAGACAGAGGTGTCATAATAATACAATACAATGCATTGCAAAGAAATCTTTATTTTCAAAGTTCTCTTATCAGTGTCACCCTAAGAAATTTCATTAGATTTTCCCCCTTTGCTTTCATTGGCAAAATGAGTCACGATTATGAGGAATTCTACCAAGAGAATTCCTGTAGTCTGTTTGTGGTGTCTAGCTGTTTATCTCTTACGGAATGAGTGGCACACTAATGGAAGCTGTCCCTGTGTGAAAGCATCATCCTGTAAAACTCTCGGGTCCTTTTTGTACCCTCCAATTATATTTATTACTGTTATTCATGGCTCAGAATATGACTCTGTGCACTGTACATCTTCAGTTGTATTTACTGAAATTAATTTCAGAATTTTAATTGTCCTTCAGAGCAAGTAACAAAATACAGCACTTAGTTGCTAATAATCACTTAAACACTGGGAGATATTTTATCTGGAAATATTTGAAGCTCAAAGGCAATGATTTTTAAAGGAAATAACATGTAAAACATCTACATTAAAGTTGAAAGATGTACCAGCCTTAAATTTTAAACGAAATATTTACGTTGTACCTGATTTGGATGCATGTCTTGTGTTTTGAATGCCATATTATCTTGAGAGAACAAAATCCACACTGTTCCTATGTTGCATACAAACCAAGCTGACGTCTCTTTCTTGACACATCTCAGAAACCTCACGAGTCATAAGGTCGAGGAAGGGGAATAACAATTATTACATCCAGGGAAACATCAAGCCTGAGTAACCAGAACAAACCGGCACATCAATATCCTGTATTTCTCCCTGCACTCAGTCATCTGTGTTATATAGAGCCTGTTTAGTAGTGTCCCTGAACCATATCAAGTCACTGGAGAGTTCATGAAATGCCAAAGCGAAAAGAAAAACTGTCTGTATAACCTTCAGTGGAGGTGCCCTGATGATATTTCTTATTGCAAGTCAAATAATAGGGGATGCAATTACGGAAGAGTCACTCGGTGTGTATTATCTTTCGTCTCCTGTATGATATTGCACCTGATCATCCTAGTCAGGGTCAGGGCAGGGGACTGGGGGCTGGAGTCTATTCGAGGGAACATCCGGCACAAGGCTGGGGTACACCCTGGTCAGGATGCCAGTCCATAGCAGCGACTTTCAGAGATGCCAATTAACCTAAATGGGTCTTAGGACTGCAAGAGGAAATCCACAGAAAATGTACAAACTCATAATTGGATTTGTACCTTGGAGGTGTGAGCCAACAAGGCTACCCACAAAGCTACTGTGCCACCTTCCACCTAATGGAATACTTCAAATTAAATAAAGAAGCAGCTGTACATGTTTCCTCTTAGAAGTTTTGCAATGTATCCTGAAAAAGTCTTCTCTTTTAATGAGAACATGCTCCTATGTTTGTGTCCATGTATGAGAAGGACTGAGTATAATTACTACTACGGTTAGTTAGCCGACATTTTTAATGGTGTACGTTATAAAGACCTGGAAAGGAGCTGTATGGTTCTTCACACTCCTATCTGTCTGTGCAGGTGAAATGTCACATCTCACCTGATGGAGCTGGCAGAGGAATCTGGGTCGTGGGCAAACACCTGCCCGATGACTGTGTTAATGGCCGTGTCCTCATGAACCTGCAGAAGATAACTGGCAGACGAGAATACAGGTGGTTCGTCTGAGTCCTCCACTGTGATCTTCACTGTGGCTGTATCTCGGAAGGGACCTCCGCTGCTAAATCGAGGATCCATTATAATGTTGGTTGCCTCAACCTTCAGAGTGTAGGATCTTTTGCTCTCGAAGTCCAAGGGCTGTTTTTGAGCGATGATGAAAAGTTAGTATGAAGAACAAAAGAAAAAGAAAAGAAACAGAAAAATTGGGAAAGAAGCTGCTATGCACACTGATGATGAATTATACATCTATACAATCAAGCATGGCGATTGCAGAATCATGTTGAATTTTCAGTCTGTTCCTCCTCCCGAATGCTTCTCAGGACTGAGCAGAGTAGTGAAGCACGCAAAATCTTCATTTGCCATTTAGACAAGTAAGTTGGAATTCTTAGGTTTTCACATACAATATCTTCTCCCTTTTTAAGACACAGGTCTAGGGTTAGCACAATATGACTATTTATCCAACCAAGGGACTCAAACCAGTAACCTTTTAAACACAGGAACATAGACCTAACCGGGCGAGCCACACATCACCCCAAGTATCGGTAAACAAGTTGTGAATCTGAAAAATTGTGAAATTAACATACTGTACCATTTATTAATATTTCATTCTTATAATACAGGGCTCCTTTCAGTTTCTCTGGAGTCATGGAAGAGTTTATTGTTGAATTTTCTTAATGTTTTAGAATATTTGTGTTATCAATGGGATTTTTCATTGAACATTGTATTTCTACCAAAATTCTTCGGGCAACTTGGCAGTTTGTTTGCACACACTGACATTCTTTCACTTTTTTGCAAATGCACAAATAATGATTATATTATAATGCTCTTGGAAACTGTATAATATCTGTTCCAGTCTATGCACTAGTCAGTTGTTATGTTTAATTTTAGTTATATATACAGTGATTGAATTATTTTTATGGACAACAGACATCAACAACTGTTATATATATGTTATATATATCATCACCAGAGGGTTAATGACTAATGACTCAATTCAAGTTATTCTGGTTCCAATGTGAAATCTTTCTGAACACCCCGGGGCTGGACGCAATCTTAAACGATCGATAAATGGTGGTGCTTAAACTGATCCAACCTTACAATGAGGTTACATTTAATTAAGTCAATTTCTTTTCTATCACTGTATAACTTCCACACTTCAAATAACTATGCATAAAATCCTCTTAGATTTTTTTTTTTTTTGAAGATTGAATCTAATTCTTTTTTTAAGTTGAATTTTTATCTATTTTCGGCCATAGTGCTCTCCCCTCCTGTCTCCACGCAACGTGTCACTCGGAACAGCCATTGTTCCAGGTAGACCTATAAATACTACAAGGGTCTCATTATGCCCCTCTTGTCTAATTAGCATTCATGACATTCCAGTCACTCACACTGGGATGAACTGCAGAGCCTGTTTCATAACATACTGTTCATAACAAGTTCAACATGAACAGCCCTTGACCTGCTTGGATCCAAAGATTCTCATTTCGATGCCAGGGCTCACCGTGTGCTTGCTTTATGCCTCCTGTTATGCAAGGAGAACTTTTTTTCCCAACTATTTAACTCCCTGGAATATATTTACATCAAGTTTTTACATGTTCGATGTATTGCTCTACGCAGAAGGCATACTTGGGAACATCAAAGATAGATTCGGTCTGGTAGGAGCTGAACACTCACATCAACCCACAGCGGCCTGAATAGTTGAAGATAAAAGGATTTGCACCCTGAAAAAAAAGAAACTTCTAACTGTGCCTCTGCAACTTTATATCAATGTTTTTAACTTTGAGGATCTTTCATAATTTGCTCCAAATATTTGATAAGAGTTTACAGATGTTTGCACTAGGCTCTCCAAATAGTTGGGTTTTAAGCTATTACTGTTTGGGACAACTGGCATCAGAAGGATTGCAGAAAGTCAGTAGACAGTAAATGTCCCCATTTGTCATGCTCATCTATTATCCTTTTTTTTCTTCTTTTATCTGCTCCAAATAAATATCTGGTTGTGATGCATGACAGAGTGACTTATGCCCATGGGTTCAGAGAAGGGAAGCCAGGCGACAGATTCAATAAATTCCTATAATTTCTTTACCCCTGTAGCAGAACTTACTCTGGTCTGTGACAATGTGCACTATGGCAAATGAGCCTTCAGTTTCGGAACTGACAAGAAACACGGTTTATAACAGGGTTTCATCATACCCTTTTACTTCTCTGTTTGTAACAGCAGCTACTTCATACAGTTAACAAGAATATTATTCATGGAGGCCTTGGTTAATCAGGGAATAAAGTATGATGACAAAGAAAATGTATTTTTTTTTTGGTATTTACTCACATTATTAATTTAATGAGTCCTGAGTTTCACAGAAATGTTTATCCTTACAAAAGTTATCATGGAGTATTTACAGCAGTTGACACTTTATGAGGCCTGAGAAAACCCAGGAGACCAGCAATGGTTCCCTTCATTGTACCTGTCTTGCCAGCACTAATAATCAGAAAAAGTTTTGTTCAATATAATAAAATTTTCCTTGGATGATCAAGTGGCAGGGTGGCACCACATGCAGACACCCATGACTAAGGAGAAATACTTCCCCCTTCTCCAAAAACAGATCTGTAACTGTCCACAGAACTGTCTGGTCTGAGAAATAATATCACTATTACTGCTTTCTGTAATAAGTTGTTGCTATCACATTCTACATGAGATTGTATATCTTATAATTATGTTGTTTGGAAAGTAAATAAAAAACAAAATTCCATGCACTGATATATAAAATTATTATAAAATATAATGAGAGCTAGAAGGGGGTGAAAGTGAGGACTGTGCGGTTCAGTGAGTTTGGATGCTGTGTCTGTGATCTGAAGGGCGTTCGTTCAAATCCCAAAGTACGCAGAGTGATTTGACTGATGGGCCTTGCAGAAGGTCCTTAACCCCCAGTCGCTCCTGGGACTGTCTAACCCTGCTTCGGATAAATGTGTCTGATGAATAACAACAGCATTGCGCATGTCTTTGTAAACAGGTTATTGAATGCTGTCCCTTCACATCTTGTTTATATTCTAAATTTGAGTGATCTTTATAAAATGATTCCTCAGTCTTTCAACAATAGGGTTAGAAAAGAACTTGACACAGGAGTTCCCTATGTCAGCATTTATGACAGCCACAAAGGTTGGAACAATCCTTTATAAATGCTTATGACAAGTTATGTCGGCCGTCATGAAGGGCTTATGTTGATGTCATGTAGCTGTCATACAGCACACTTAAGTAAAGTGGTACCAAATTTTTGTTAGAATTTGTGCACTCATGCAGTTCCAGTCTTTGAAGTAATCTAAAATGTAAACACTGTACTCATATCATGTGGCTTATTTCATTTATATATTTACAAATATTTAATACACTAATAAACCAATCATAGTCTTGGTAAAAATGAATATGTGAATAACTGTGTTGATGTCATACACGCCAACGAAAATCGCGTTTGTATCTCCTGTAATCAAAATAGCCCAGCAATATCTGTACAGTGACGTATGGTAGTCCAGGACTAGGAATTTACCTTCTTAAGCTGAAGAATTCCCTCTTGTGTATGAGGATCTGTGCTTATTTCAAAAACATCCTTCCCATCTCCGTCAATGATGCTGTATGTTGATAGTGCATTGTCTCCAATATCCCTGTCATTCACCTTCACTCTCCCTCCAGACATGTCCAGGCCAACATCCTCTGGTACAACAAATTCATATATACCTGTCAGGAACCGAACCACAGACAAGAATCTCAGTAACTATTAATGAACATTTATGACTAAATAAAATGTGTAGCGCCAGGAATATCAGTCAAGGTACTATCATGTAGTATAATATCACATATATTTATCTATATATAGTTGTTAGTTACTATTTTACAAATATTTTAAAGGAGCATTATTATGAACATGTCCATCACCTCCCTTGTCTGTTCTTATACACAACACACATAATCACTCATCCCCCCGATAAGCAGCTCAGTATGACAGATACAGTAATTAAGGCGGTTATCTTAATAAATGGGGATGACCTTACTTTTTGAGAATTTGGGTGGGTTATCGTTGACGTCGCTCAGGGTGACGGTGACTGTGACTGTACCCGACAGGCCTCCCATGTGGCCCCCCATATCCTTGGCTTGAATGACAACCAGGTATTCTTCTCTAATTTCTCGATCCATCCCGTGAAGCGCAATTTTAATAACAGCTGAAATTAAATGAGGTTCTTACACTCTTCCTGCTTCATTCAGTATAAAAAATCACCACCACCACCAGCAATAATAATAATAATAATATGTGTAAGATGGCAAAACTCTATTACATAATTTCAGTACTAATGAAATAACAACAATAACAACAACAACAATAATAATAATAATAATAATGGAAAATAAATACTGAAATACCAAATGAAGTATTAAAATACTTTTAACACAAATGAATCAGATTAAACATAATACAGGCAGTTGCAGAAGAACACTTGTATAGAGTGTACCATCCAACCATCCACCTTCCTCATCACCTCATCTGTCCTAGGCAGGGTCGAAGGGTCCATTTTAGTGCAGATCTTACTTTTTATCTAGAGGCTTTTGGCCAGCTTACTGAACAGAATTTGCCGCAGGCGAATCACATCGTTTACCCCGCAGTGTTATTCAGGCTGTGGGGTGTTCTGTGTTCTGATATTTTTAAATGATCTTGTGTAGATAGTGTGCAGAGTATTGCCTGTGTTGTCACAGAGATAAATGTAAGACTCGCTGTGTAATAAAGCTGGGGCCTGCAAATGTACACAATAAAGATAAAAACCTTTTTCATTAAACAATCAGAAAACAGGGATAATTGTGAGACAAAAGTAATGACTAAATACTAGTAAACATTATGCCATACGGCATGCAGAGTTTTATTCTACGTTTTCCAGTACTAATTCTAGTCCCTTGCTGTAACAGTTTTGGTTTTCTGTGATGCAAAATCAAGAAAAAGTTTCTAGCAAGAATGTTGGCAGTTCCTTGCACACAGCCACTGTCATAAGAATTTTACCAATTTTAAAACCAAACTGCACTGTGCAAATCCATTCTATCACTCTAATCCTTAAAGATTGCCTGCTATTTATGCAAAACCATGACTATCAAACTGGAAAGAAAGACAAAACATTCATTTCCTGTCCATTAGCTAAGTGATGAACTGGAACACGACATTCGCTCATTAATCATATGCGATTAATTTCCTGTGTTACTGGAGGCATCAGACGGAGCCTGGTGGCTGTTTTTTTTTTCCCAGTGTTTCATTAACATTAATTAAAACATCTGCCTCACATGAAAGATCAATCAGCAATTACTTAATAATTATGCATGTTATATTATGGTAAGAGTGTTAAAAGAGAAACTGTTTCCTTTGGTTTCACTTGCATTGCATATTCACCAAATACACCGTGAGTTCTCACTATTTCAGGTATTTAATTAAATTTACAGGTTTGTTTGCGTAATTAGTACACTTACAGGTATACGATGTATTAATAGTTTCCTCTCACAGTAGGAAATGACATGTGTGACAGAGTGTGTGGTTATGTGTGTATATGGATCATCATATGTTACATTGTGGAGACCGAAGGTGACCACAATGTGATAAAAACTTATTTTGACATCGTAGTGACCATTTTTATAAATTCAATTTCATAAAAAATCTATGACTGCAATCAAAAATGCCAAAAGTCTTTTATTTTGTTTGGTCGCTTCTGGTTAAGGTTAGAGCTGGGTTGGGGGGTAAGGTTGTCTTTGCTGGGATTAGGGTTTTGCCCAAAGAAATGTGTGTGTGTGTGTACGTGTGTGTGTGTTCTTCTATAGATCACTTTTGAGTGCGGTAAAACTTTTCAGGTACCCATTTGGAAAACCTCAATTTTATAAAAATCTGTGAATGGAATCAAAAAAGTAAAAATCTTGTATTTGGGTTGGTTACTTATGGTTAAGGTTAGGGCTGGGTTGGGGTTAAAGGTGTCGTGATTGGGATTAGGGTAGAAATGAATGGAAGGTCCCCATTTAGATAGGTACGCCGAGGCTGTGTGTGTGTGTGTGTCCTACGAGTAGGGATGTTTCTTCCTATGTCTTCTATTGGTACTCAAATAATACAATACGATTCTGGCCCAGTTTTTATTATCAATCCATTCTTTTGCATAGAAATATATTTAATTATACAATCATCACATTTCTTCTAGGTTATTGATCTGAAATTATCATTGATATACAGGTTTCAGCGTTAACTTTATCTCTCTGACACTGACCTGTGTCGGGATCAATAGAAAAGTACGGTTGCCCCTCCAGAATGCTGTAAACCAGCTTGGCACTGTTTCCGTACACTGGGTCATCAGCGTCTGTGGCTGTTACCTTGGTGACAGACATACCTGTGGATAAAAGAGCCTAAGAAAGATCAAATAAAACCAAATGTCCAAACAGACTCAGAAGATTTGAAACCATATCTCTGGCAAGGCAGGTATGCGCGCGCCTCAAACCAGGAGCTGAACACTCACATCAAGCCTGCTTAATTCATTGACATCACACTGTGCGTGAACGACCGTGTTTCTTTTTTCGTTCTGTGGAGCACAGATGACAGACTGTGCGTAAAATAGAGTGAGTGTGAAAAGAAGAGTGACATGAGAGGATGACCATAAATATTCCTGTGATGACGGCCTTAATGAGGAGTCTGAAAACATAACCTTGCCACTTCCCAGCTGAAGGACTTTACATAATTTACTTGTTTGCTAACTATTATTCTAGTTGTGGAGCACTTATGTTTGGCCATCCACAAACGCCCATGTACGTACTGTATGTGCCTCAAATTGCCCCTCGGAGACAAATAAAGTTTTTTGATTTGATTTGATTTGATGTATATACATTTCCATATGAAGGAGGCTTTCTAAACTGGTCTTTATATTTATTGATGAAAAAATGTACAAAATCAATATTGTATGTCATAATAGGAGACTAATCAGCAAGGTATTTTGGATCTTTAAAAAGTATATGACAATTTACAATATCTTGTCCAGACTTGAGTGAGTTAAAGCAGTGTTCCCCAGCCCAGTCCTCGGGGACTGCTGGCCAGTCCACGTTTTAGTTCTCTCCGAGCACCCTGCCTAGAGCTGGGGTGGGGCAAAAATGTAGAGTGTCTGGCAGGGAGTTGGGAGGGAACAAAAACGTGGAATGTCCAGTGGTTCCCGAGGACCGGATTGGAGTACCCTGACTTAAAGCATTAAGCAAACACTAAACTAAAAGGAAGTTACACTTTTTCAAAATCAAAGTTAAATTTAAATGGCTGGCCTGGAACTTTCATGGATCCTGTGCATGAACATTACTGACAGGACACAAAGAGTCATAAGCCTCCGGTTAAGGACATATGATATCTTACTACAGTCAGCTGTAGCACAGTCCTCATCTGCCTGTCTATTCACTCTGCTTGCATGGCTGCCACATGTGTATTTTAACAAATTACATGCAATAGCTCCCTCTGTCAGCAAATAAGGGTTTAGACCCTTGCCACTGTCCATGCCAAATCACAGCTTGGAACAGCGATTCAACCAACAATTGGTGTCCAACAGCTGCACAGATCATGGAGATCATGGAATTATGAATGAATTCACGATAAAACTGGACAACCGAATTCTAGTATGGTCTGGTTATCTGCAATTTCTATGGAAATTAATTCTGCTTTTCCTCTTTTCCCTAGGCATGGGAATGTATGCTACTCGGTGTCAAACTCAAAACCCATGACTGTTCGTCAGTTCTAGTCCTTTGCCTGTTGAGATACAGATGGCTTAAAAGGAAGCAACAAATGAAATTCTGGTTTTGCCCAGAAGAACAATATCATATTTTTTAATTTTGAATATCAACATGTAAAAATGCTCTAAAAGTCTAAACGTTACTGATTTACTAGTGAACTGGATTTAAAATTTTTAGTAAGGCAAGACATGCTAAGTTAAAATGTATTGCCTCTTTAATGAATTTCTATTTAAACAAAAATAATTAATAATCAGCAAATTATTAGCCTTTTTCACAAAAACTGGAAATACATCAGTGAAGGGTAAATCCATTACTGTTTTGTGCTTTTTTGATGGAAAAATGGATGCCAGTAATGTTACAGTGTTTTCGAAAAGATTGAGTACCCTACCAAAGTGCACTACAGTCTCGTTTATAACGGTTAATCAGTTCCAGACTTTACCGCGAAAAGTGAATTTCCGCAAAGTATGATTCTTTATTTATAAATCTAATATTTTCGTACTTAGACCATAGAAAACCTCTTTACTACCTTCTAAATACAGTTTTTAACATTATTAGAGCCCTCTAGACATGAAACAACACCCTTTAGTCACCATTACACTCGTATTACCAAATATATTAGACAAAATAAGAGAAAATCAGAAATATTAGACATTACAAATATCTTATTATTATTATTATTATTATTGTACATTTAATCACACACACAGTTCTTACACAGAACCACTAACCTATGAAAATAAGAAGAAGCAGAAGGCTTAGAAGAAGCAGCACGCTTAGGAGCCATCGTGGGGCTTAGATAAAAGTTCTCAGAAATCGCAACCGAAGATGCTTCCGATGCGTAGCGATGTATAAGCGTATATGAGAGAAGCAAACTTGCGTGAGGCTGAGCCAGGCAGTGGCCAGGATAGTAAGAGGACATAAGTGACTCAGACAACCGAATGTGTGCTGTATAATTTTCACGGTCTCAATCAACTTTTTAATGAATATACAGTACTGTATATACTTTAATGAGTACAGTACTATACATACTTTAATGAGCACAGTACTGTATTTGAAAGAAAGAAAAAGAGCGTGAATGTCGAAGCGCGACGTGGCGAGGGACGCCTGTATGTCAAAATCATTGCTGAAAAAACAAAGTCTACAAAACAAAGTTAATACGGTACAGATAGCTAACCAATTAACATGAATTATTTCTGGTGTATTGTGTTAGGGCTGAACGATACTGGAAAAAGATTACTCGATTATTGACTGTGGCAGCCTTAATTGAGGTTATCATTGGATCATTTTTAAATGGGAAAGAAAAACATCTGAGCTATAATTTTAACATGGCTTTTATTTTCAGAAATGCAATAAGCATGGTTTAATTTTGAGTTTGAGGATGCTGGAAATATATAGTGCGGTAAACATCTATTCAGGCCACGGCCATCTGTTTCCCCTCATTAGATCCAAACAGTCTCAGCTGGGGATGCTTGATATCTGGAAATGAAGGGTGCCATAAGGCAGTGTTTCCCAAACCAGTCCTCGGGGAACACCGGACAGTCCACGTTTTTGCTTCCTCTCAGCTCCCAGCTCACCTGTACAGAGTATTCTGTGTTCCTGATTGGCTGGGAGCTGGAAGGGAGCAAAAACATGGACTGTCCGGTGTTCCCCGAGGACTGGGTTGGGAAACACTGCCATAAGGGACACTTTTCTCCAAAGCAGTATACAGTTTGACCCTATATACTGTACAGATGATTTTTGGAGTCAGTGGCTAACACAATATTTAGGATAAAGATAACGATAACTTGTACTTTATTGATCCCATGTAAAAATTATTTACAGATTGGCCTACATATCTGTAACCTTAACTAAATGCCAAAGCAACAGCATTCGAAACAAGAAAAACAACAAAAAAAAATTAATTAAAATGTATGGTCACAGTGGCAATAGTTTTGTGACTCTTACTGTATGTGTACAATGCTAGGCATGATTGGAGTGGTGGTGTGCAGCTCTGTGGGTTAGCACACTATGTCTGTGATATGAGGGCTTCTGGTTCAAATCTTCTGGTTGGGATTTGGGTCCCTGAGTGGTCATTTGAGAAGCTAAACCTTGTATGTGTCAGATTTTTTTTTTTCGTTAAACTAAATCCTTGCAATTTTGTGAGATGCCATGGTAGCAGTATATAATCTATAATGTTTATTTCAGTCATTTTCATTGTGTTTTATCACAATCACAAATCCTACTATGGTAACAAGGGGGCACTGCTGCCTCACACCTGCAGGGTTGAGGGTTCATGGGTTTGAATTCCTCCTGCACTGTGCTACATGGGTACTCCCATTTCTACCTGTGTATATAGTCTTTGGACAAAGATAGTTTGACTATATAAATTCTTATTTTTATTTTGCATTCACATTCAGTTGTCCCTGTTAATACCGAAAAAAAAAATTGTCATAATTACATTGGTCATTAACAGTGGATGTACAGATACCAGAAATGTGGGTGGCTTGTTGACTAACCACCTGGGTTGCGTAAAGAAAAAAAAACATTTATCAGAGAAATTATGACCAGCATGAAACGGGAAAAATTAGCAATTACGAGTCTTGTTAAATTGTGGGAGGTTAATTACGTTACATGCTGGCAGTTGACTTGATCATATCAAGTTTTACGCTGAATTACAGGTACTGTAGAAAGTAACTGAGCAGCAATCCCTGTGCATTGGGGGTAGGAAAGATATCATATTAGCTACCCCAGCTAAAGTATGAATGTGTCCTTCAGTAGGAGGTTTCCCACAATCCATGGCTACCTGAGATGACAATTTACATGGTGATGTCTGTAGCAACCAGCTGCAAGGACCACAAGTAGTTGCACCTGCAGCACTTACACCAAGCAGAGACTCAGAAGGTGAAATGTTATGAGTCTATAGGGTAAAATCAAACAAAAACATCCAGCAATCCATCCGTTACTCTATGCATCCCATCTTCCGTCTACCCATCACCTATGCCTGCATCACTGATGGACTAGCATTTTTTTGTTGTTGTTGAATTGTTTAGTGTGGAAAGCAATATGGGTCACCATTTTAAAGGGAATTATTTATGATAAACATCAGCTCATTTTTTACAGTCGGCCAATGGCAGATTGTTGATGTATCAACCAGTACTGATAGTTGAACGATACAATTGGTGCATCTCTAATTTAAAAATATATTGTAAGGCCCTCCAACACACAAAGCAGCACACAAACACACACACACACACGTGCACACTCTGTGGTAGATATTGCTAAGGATGAAAACACTGACTTATCACATATATTCTGATTTAAAGTGTTATGTAGGACTTGTTTTGAAAGAATAGCCTTCACTGAAAGCTGGAGGGTAGATGCAACCCATCACAAATAATGCTGGCTTTTCCTGCAGCCTACAGATGGTCTTCATCTGGAATATAACAGCAGCCGCCAGCACTTTATACACAGAGAGAGCCCAGTGTGAAACCTTCAATTCTTACAGGGCTGCTTTCATCAAACAAAAAACACAACCATGTGGGGGGAAAATGGAATGAACATAAAAAGATCAAATACATTATAATACATTGTTAATATATCAATTATATTTCTTGTAATTCTTGAATTACAATGTAATGTGCAAAATATGTGTTGGGGTGTACTGTATATAGTTAATCATTGGTTCATAAATCATTGCATTAGAAATCATTTTGTTACTTGGGGGTCACTGGATGTCTCATGTAAGTAAGAAGATTTGGAACTGAAATGCGACCTTGTCCATTACCCATAAAACACACGTAACCACCCATCAGCCATACCATTAGAATGACCTGCCTAATATTGTGTAGGTCCCTCTTGTGCCACAAAAACAGCTCTGACCCATCAAGACATGGACTCCACAAGACCTCTGAAGGTATACTGTGGTATCTGGAACAAACACATTAGCATCAAATCCTTTCAGCTGCAAGGTGAACCCTTCATGGACTTGTTTGTCCAGCACATCCCTCAGACGCGTGATAAGATTAAGATCTGGGGGATTTGGAGGCCAAGTCAATACACTAAACTCTTTTTTATGTTCCTCAAACCACTCCTGAACAATTTCTGCAGTGTGCGTTATCCTGCTGAAAGAGGCCACTGCTATCAGGGAACAGCATTGCCATGAAGGAGTGTACTTGGTCTGCAACAACATTTAGGTAGGTGGTACATGTCAAGGTGCCATCCACATGAATGCTAGGACCCAAGGTTTCCCTGCAAAACAATGCCCAGAGCATCACACTGCCCTACCAGCTAGCCTTCTTCCCATAATGCCTCCTGGGGCAATCTCTTCCACAGGTAAATAAAAACACACGCTACAGGCTGTCCACATGATGTAACATCAAATGTGACTCATCAGACTCGTCTTCCATTGCTTCATGGTCCAGTTCTGACACTAACATAGGAATGTGTGATTTGATGATATTACATTGTGAATGCTTAAAATGTCTCCACGAGCTGCCTTTACGGAGAGATCGTTGGTATCGTGCTACAGTGCACATTCTATGAACTGCCTGCAGTTCTCTGGCTAAAAAACAGCATAACTGTGCTTCATAAAGTCCATAAAGACATGGTTGGGTGAGTTTGGGGTGGAAGAACTTGACTGGCCTACACAGAACCCTGACCTCAAACCCACTGATCACCTTTAGGATGAACTAGAATGAAGTTTGCGAGTCAGGCTGTCACGTTCAGCATCAGTGCCTGACCTCACAAGTGCTCCTCTAAAACTCCCACAAACACTCCAAAATCTTGCAGAAAGCCTTCCCAGAAGAGTGGCAGCTGTTATAGCTGCAAACGGGGGGGGACTCCATTTTGTTGCCAATGGATTTAGAATGGAATGTCATAAAAGTTCCTGTAGGTAATGGCCAGGTGTCGCAATATTTTTGTCCTTATAGCGCATAATGGCACCCTTGACAGGTGCCATTGTAATGAGATAATCAATGTTACTCACGTCACCTGTCAGTGGCTTTAATGTTAAGGCTGATCGATTTTTATGTCACTGACATAATCAGAATATGTAATTAAAGCTCACAACATGCTTTTAAAACCAGCTAAAGACAGCAATGCACCATTACTAAAACCTGCTTCAACTACACACTACAGTTGGACTGTAAAAAATGAAAAGTAATTGCAGAGATTTTAAGATCAGAGGTCTTCTCGTGTACGATATTTATTAGATCTATGTTGTTGTACCTTTGTTTTTAAAATAACCTTGTTACTCTTTTGTTTTCCTCTTCACTTACAGCGTGCTCTTTGTGCAGTCCTCTGACTCGATGATAAATGTGCTGTGTACTGCTTACCACAGTTAAATGTATAACATGCATCTTTGGTTTGGACCCCAGAGGACAGAGTTTGTGCCTCTGAGCGTAAAAGGCTGGTTTATCTAATTAGGTATAACAGTATTATTTATTAATGTACATTCTTCTTGGTTAGTGAGAAAGCTCTCCTGTAAAGAATATAGCACAAAACAATGTATGATTCACTAGTGGAATTGACAAACAAATACAGGAAAGATATAACACGCAGGAGTACACATGGGGAAGTGTGCAGAACGGACGATGCAAAAACTAAACAGATCCGTCACATATCTGTGCTTCTGGATAAACTGTTTACTGCAAGTAGGTGTCTATATTCACCCCTTTTAAAACCTATTAAAATCTACTGTACAGTGTAGAGAATGAGGAAGGGGGGTTAGAGTTCTACAGTAGAAACTCCAAAGATTATCCAAGGATTGGTAATGGTATGAAGGCGGTCTTTGCAAAGCAACACACTCATGCAAATAAGAACTATCACACTTTGCTTATTACGATTTTATTCAGTGTCTCACAGGACAGTGTAATGCATTCTTCAGTGTGCACTAAATGTGCAGTTCCAATTAAAAAAGACACATCCCTGCTGGACAACCAATGATAACACGACAAGTGTCATGGGCGTCACCAGACCACACTCCTCTTAAGTGGTATTACTGTACATTAGATTACCTTCATATAATACAAAGTATAACATAAGTAATCGATAATATTTAATGTGTATTACACTTGCCCTTCAGGATACCTGAGGGCAACTTTAAATGCTTTGATTGTGTTGTCTCTAATAACATGCTCGCACATGTTGTGTTATCATTGGTTGTCCAGCAGGGATGTGTCTTTTTAAATTGGAACTGCACACTGTTAGTAGCATACTGAAGGAGAAGGCATTATGCCGAAATGTGTCAATGTCCCGTGCGGAGACATTGAATAAAATCATTTTAAGCAAAGGGCGACCACTTCTTGTGATTACTGATTTATTGTCTTTTTGTACTTCAGCACTCTAATAATAGTGCTGCCCATTTTTCTGTACTTTATAAATAGACAACTACAAAAAGAGGAGACAGCGCACTGGGACCGTCAATTGACTCCTGAGACAGAAGGTGAATACAAATGACATCTGCTTACGATGCTATTTATAAACTACATTAACCAAACAAATTACTATAAGCATTCGTGGACAGACACATTCACTCAGGTGTAAAGAACATTAGAAATAGAACACAAACCACACAACCACTGTGCCCGTTCCCATGAAATATAACTGTATTCTGTATAACTAGTGAATAACTTATTTCCCTTTATAAAATAAGAAAAACAAAAAAATAAGAGGTGTTTTGGGTCCATTCATCAGTAGAACATTGTTAGCGGTCATGTGTACTTTTGGCTTTTCTTCCTTGAATGGCCTGCTTCAGATCATGCCTCAGCATTTCAATGGGACTGAGCTCAGGAATTTGACTTTCTAAAGTATAGAATTTCTTCTACTTGAGCCGCCCTGTTGCCGAATTACTCCCATGCGCATTGCTATGTATCGTGAGCCAGTTTCTCTTGAGTGTTAGCTCACAGTAAAGACACCCTGATACCCTGCTGAAGAAATTCCTGATGCGACATGGAGCCTATTGGGCCCCCAATAATAACTACAGTCCGTCCAGCCCCTGCGGAAGTGAACAGCCTCATAGCATTATACTCACTCCACTGTGCTTCACAGATGGGATGAGGTTTTGGGCTGGCATACAGTGTTCTCTTTTCTCCAGACAAATCACTGTGTAAATTTACCAGACAGTCCAACTTCTGTCTCAACTGCTCACAGAAGATTATTCCAGTGGTGCTGTGGAAAATCCAGATGGTCTTTAGAACACGGATTTTTAGGGAGCAGTGAATTCCTCCATGGTGATGTCCCAAGAAAACAACTCTTGTTCCATGTTTCTTTCATAGTAGACGTGGTAGGAAACAGATGCTATAAAGTGTGAGAGATGCCTCTAGATTCTTAGCTCTTACCCTGGGTTCTTTCTCCATCATGAGGATTCTACAGTATGCAAGTTTCACAAATTTTATCCACTCCTAGTGACGGCAACAATGACTTTACTGAATTTCCTCCATCTGTCGATGGTGAACAAGAACAAAGTCTTTAGAAATAAATTTCTAACAATTTACAGGTCTGTGAGCTTCAGGAACTCCACACCTGAGGTCCTCTGACAGCTCTTTTGATCTGGCCATATTGTGCATCAACAAAATTCTCATGTGTAGCCACAGCTGTGTTACTTTTTTTGGAAATTTAGTCAGTGTTTGTAATTTCATTCAGATTAGTGTGCCATTTATGAAAGAGCCCACATACGTACTTCAAAGTGTTTCACTGAGTTTTTCTCACAACTAAAAATGAAATGGCACACTTTCAACGTTTATTTTGAGCAATTCTCTTGTTTGATTTGAAATTCAACCAAATTTCTTAACCACGGTTTAACTTTAGATCCCCATGGGGATCAAGAAAGTATCTCAAAATCAAAGAAGATAAAAAACATCAGTGTTAAAATATCTGCTGTCATTTTTGAAGGCTGACTTTTTGTTTCTGAGTCTTCCTTTGGAATATATTTTTTAAACATGGCAATGTAAGTGTATTGCTGCTATTATGGCATAAACAAACAAACAAACAAACAAACAAACAAATAAAAGCCCAGTTTCTCATTATACTTGCATGTTAAAATGTGAATAGGATCTTGTTATAATGAAAAAGGCAAGTTTTATTTTTTTTATGGTGGCAGAGAGATGCTGCCGTGCATATATAATGCATTTTTTTAATTGTAAATTTAGAAAAATTTAAATTTAAAACATTAAATGAGACATTAGGTATGGGTTCCAGGAAACACTTTCTCCTGGAAAGGTTTGCAGTACAGAAGAATCAATGACACTGGTGACTGAGTGCTTCGGAGCCGCGTATCCCTGCTCTCCTGGCACATTTCGGTGGGCTCTTCACAAACACTCTTTCTAAATCTGCCTGCATTTTCCCTCACTGTGCTTTCAGAAGCCTTTGATGACTAACCATGGGCATAACTGAAGGCACCATACCAGAAAAAACAGCAGATCTTTTACATAACAACTTCACGATAAATATCTCAAATCTGCTAATAGTTCATGCAAATTATTATATACAAATGATTATTATCTACAGAAGTATATCTTTTGAAGATTTACTCATAAATAAATCTCACAAATGGCAACACTAAAACACACCAAACCTACAGATAAATTAACATGAATGTACTTGACTCAGCCCATTGGTTTAGGATCAGGTAATGGCAGAAACCAATATTTACGTGTAAATACACACTTGGTACCAAGCAAGAAGATGCATTTTTTTTTATTATTATTAAAAGTTATTCTGCCGTAAGATGTCATTTTCAGATCGCTGACAGTGGGTTTTAGTCATCAACTAAGCAGGTAAATTTTACATTTACTAGCAATACTAAACGAAGCACTCCAGCACTGGCAAAACATCATAACTGAATAGAATGAATATGCATAACATAAAACACTATTCAACAGAAAGTAGAAGCAGATGGAAATATGAAATTGGCAATGAGAAATGTCTGACAAATATTAGCAACAACTTCAGTCTCCACCTTTTCTTCCCAAAAGGCAGACACGTCATTCATTGTTTATATCTAATTCAGAACTTTTCCATGTAATGAATTATATTAAAATTTATTTTTTGTGTGTTTAACAATATTTGTTCAATAACTTTTGGGAATCGATTGTATAATAGTGTGTATTGGAATGTGACCCGGCTGTCTTACCCACTTGAGACATCTCTGGGACGGTGGCATGGTAGGGGCCTTGGGTAAATTCTGGTGCATTGTCATTGATGTCCTGAACTTTGATGGTGAATTCTGAAGGTGGCTCAAGCGGTTGGTTTGTGTCCCTGCTTATGACTTGTGCTGTGAGTGTGTATTCAGCTTTCTCTTCCCGATCCAGTCTCTTCATCGCATGTATGTCTCCTGTCCTTTCATTGATGGAAAAGATAGTTCCGGCCCCCTCGCCTGCTAAGATGTACTTGATGTTCTTGTTGCCTGAATCCAAATCCGTGTGGAGCTAAAATAGAAGAATAAATGTTCAATAAAACAAAATCATGATTATAATGTCAACATGATTATGGCACAAAAATGAAGAACATGCCGATTAGCATTTGTGATGGCCTGACCTATAGCTACACTCATACAAAAGCAATTATGAATAACAAACATGTGTTAAACACCTGAAACATTCAGACAGGCAGGTGAAAGTTTCATTTCAGGTCTTTGATTTAATATCCATCTGCCATTTATAAGTTGCAGCTCTGCAAGACTTTAATGAGATACCATGTTAGAGTCTCAGCTGTCTTCTCAGTTAATGTTAATATTGGATGTTAAGTGAATGGCATTAAAATCTCTGTGCCTCAGGTGTCAGACATGTGGGTAATAAGAGAGAGAAAGCATCATTGTCAATTGATGTACTTGGCAGGCATAAAACCCAAAGATATGTTAGTGAGTTATATATATATATATATATACACACTCACCTAAAGGATTATTAGGAACACCATACTAATATGGTGTTTGACCCCCTT
>JAODKM010000020.1:2867475-2912361 GCA_026780845.1 Petrocephalus sullivani | reverse complement strand
ATGTGATTGGTTGATTAGATAATTGCATTAATGAGAAATTGAACAGGTGTTCCTAATAATCCTTTAGGTGAGTGTAGTGTGGTATATGTATGTGTGTGTATATATATATATATATATATATGCGCGTGTGTGTGTGTATACAGTCGTCCCTCGTTTATTGCGGTTAATCAGTTCCAGACTCTACTGCGAAAAGTGATTTTCGGCGAAGTAGGATTCTTTTTTCATAAATCAAGTATTTTCGTAGTTAGAGCATAGAAAACCTGTTCATGACCTTCTAAATGCGGTTGTTAACATTATTATAGCTCTCTAGACATGAAACAACACTATACACTATAACACATATATTAGACATATAACTGACTCAGGCAACCGAGAGCATGCTGTATCATTTTCACTCGATCTACTTTTTAATGAATATAGAGTACCGTATATACTTTAATGAGCACAGTACTGTATTATAAAAAAACGTGATAGATCGAGTGAGAGCATGTGGCCGGAGCATGAGCCAGGAGCGGAGCAGGGGGAATTTGGCCAGAGCGTGGAACGGTTTTCTTTATTAAAGCTGGAGCGGTAGCTCTGTCTCGCTCCAATTTCGCTCCGATACTGCTCATACCACGAGTCTGGTGCGTGCCCAAATCTACCCAGATTTCATCAGTACAGTTTCAAGACTGTTACACAAAGGGTGCTTTTCCTCCGCAGCAAGTACCGATCAATTCTTTTTATAGATTATCCAGAGCCGGCCCAAGGCATAAGCGAACTAAGCGGCCGCTTGGGGCCCCCACGCCACCAGGCTTCGAAATGTCGAAATGTGCTTGAAATGTCAAGATATCTTGATTTAGGTGGTGGGGGGCCCAAATCAAATTCTGTTTAGGGCCCCATAAAGGCTCGGGCCGGCCCTGAGATTATCCAATATATATTTTTAAAATTAGTTTAAAAGTTTACTTCCGCTGCTTTTGCATGAGTGCTGCATGCGTTCTCCGAGACGATCATAATCTCTCATCCTTGCTGTTTAAATCACTCCTAGACAGGTTTGTGAGAAATTTATGTTAAGTGTATTTTGCTTTATAAATACCCCAATATTTATTATAACAAAATCAGGAAATTCGCCAAAAGAGTGCTGCCCTAGTATATCACTTTCGGTACTTTAACTTTTGGTACTGGTACTCGACCGGAACTCAATGGAAAAGTGAAAAGTACCAAAAGTACCATACTTGTTGCGGTGGAAAAGCATTAAAATTGCCTGAGATTGAGTTTGCGAAATATTTCACAAAGGTTTCAGGTGACAGTTGTTAGGCATGCAGATTATGTCTCCCTCTTTAAAACTGGAGCGAGCGTGGAGCGATTTGACTGGAGCGGGAGGAAATTTTAGTGGAGCGAGGAGCGGTATGGAGGAGCGGCTTAGTGCGAATTCGAGCGGAGGAGCGGGCGGAGCCAGCAGCCTCGTGAGCGAGGAGCGGTATGGAGCGGAGCGGCTTAGTGCGAATTAGAGCGGAGGAGCGGGCGGAGCCAGCAGCCCCGTGAGCGAGGAGTGGTACAGTATGGAGCGGAGCGGCTTAGTTCAAATTAGAGCGGAGGAGCGGGCGGAGCCAACATCCTCGTGAGCGAGGAGCGGTATGGAGCAGAGCGGCTTAGTGCGAATTAGAGCGGAGGAGTGGGCGGAGCCAACAACCACGTGAGCGAGGAGCGGAAATTCTCCCCGCTCCGCTCACATGCTCTGAATAGAGTGAAGCCACGAAAGTCGAAGCGCGAAGTGGCGAGGGACAACTGTATATATATATATATATATATATATATACATATATGGAGAATGTGACATCATCATGAACACTGTTCATAAATATACAGTATTGTGCTAAAGTCTTAGGCAGTCAAAGAAAATCTATTATTCAGAATTCACGGAATTTAGCTGACACCCTTATCCAGAGTGACTTACATTACCCAGTTACAAGGAATTATTATCTCCCTGGAGCAACTTGGGGTTAAGGGTCTTGCTCAGGGACCCACTGGTGTTAGAAAGGATTTGAACCGGCGACCGCTTGGTCCATAACTGGAGCCTCATAACACTACGCCACCATCATCCTCATATTCAAGATAGAAAATGTATATTTGTACAGAAAAAAAATAGAATTTAAGAGAATATATGCAAATTGAAAGAAACATATTAAAAACTACAAGAATTTCTTATGTTCTCTAAATAGTTATATATTGGTGGATATAAAATAACACCACTTAAGTTCCTAAACTTTTCCTTAGGGGCATCCCAGCCATTGCATGAATTTGATGAATTTCCCTCACAGTTCAATTACTCAGTTAATTTGTTAATTTCAGCAAGGCATCTTAATTAGCCAAACAATGTGTGCTAGTGGCCTAGTCAAAATTACATTGTTTTATAGGATGGTTGCGGAAAATACTGGGGTGAGTTTAGCAGAGGTTTTAAAATAGTTATGCTAACACATTTTGATGGAGCACAATATCATAGATTTACAGAAACATGAAGATGATTTAAACATCAATTTCTTTGTCTTTTGCACACACCAAACACACATAATTCTTCGAGTTTATTCTTTTAAAACAACAATAAAGATGCGATTTTAACCACCGCAAAGTATACAAGGTTGCATTACATATTTTTGCATCTCAGAGTGATAAACATTCTGCCTTCATCCTCTAAGCTTCGTCCAACATGATGGATGTAGTAAAGAGTAAAAAGAAGTAAAACAAAAGAGTAAGAAAGAAGATAAATTATTTGGGAGAAAAAAAAGAATCCATTATTGGGTTATATGGGTTAATAAAGGCCCAGATGCTTTTCCCCCAGTTCAGTCATTGGTATTTTTCTAAATGTGTCGGGAGGCAGTGAGCACATTGAGTGCACGTCCCTTTGATTCACAACCCTGCGAATGGCTTATTTACATAATGTGAGTTACATAGCTGTTCAAAAACTTACATGCAAATCTGATATCTCCAGAAATATCTGAATAACAATAAGACAATTACAGTGTATGATGCAAACCAAAAAGTTTGCCTAACGTTTTGTACGTGTTTGGTGTACACTAGATGCTTTTAATCCTAACATGTGCAATGGGAAATATGCAGAAGGACATCCGTTATATAGAGTGAAATTTGAAAAGAAAATAAGAATAAAACACATGGGGTTATGCAGCAGTATGCCACAGGTGCACCTGTTAAAAGGGAAAAAAAATAGCTGAGTGGGGTTATTTACCACAACAGAACAGACTATCTATAAAAATGACCAATTACTGCTTGCACCAGTTCATTAGTTGGCCTCTAGGTCCGAAGAAGTCTTAAATCACATTGCATATTGCCCAAGATTACAATTCTCTGGTTCATGAATCTCATCGGTGAGGGAAAATGGACTATTTCACACTTCGATCCTAGTGGGGTGGTAAGAGCTTTTATTGTCTGCTATAGAATAATATCTCATTCCCTGTCAGATTATGGAAGCTAGAAAAGTCATCAGTGTCTACTTAATAAGACCTATATATCCTCCAACCTGTGGGCCGCTGCCAGAAGAAATTCACTATATTACACAAAAATGAATGATTTTGCTTTTTGCTGTGACAAGAAAAAGAACAAAAACAGTTTCTTTTACATTCTCTCACCTTGAATCTTTATTACTATCCATGCACTTTTTTGAAGCACATATTCTTGCCTTCAAAGCCTAATAACTGTTCTTATAATTCATTGTAACACTTTCATAAAGTATTATGTTAACACAGCTATAAATATTTATAAAAAGGCATAAAAATATTATAGTAGTGATGTAGCCAAGACCACCTAAACCGAGACCAAATCATTAAAAAGACTTGGACCAAGACCAAGACAAGACCAAAACCCAGACCAAGATCAGAAACAGACTAATGTTTGAGTCTATATAACATAACACACTATAAAATGGGGGGCATAGGCAGTTTGGCCTCAAATTTGTGTCACAGTATAATGTGAACCACTGGTGTTATTCTTTAAATTTCAATATACCATACACCAGATGATGGTCCCGATTTGTTTTTTTTTTACATTTTGCTATCTTAGGTGATGTTTCCGAGCCTTCAGATCAAGACCGGTCTCGAGGACTACAACACTACATTATAGCAATGTTTATTATGCATTATGAGTGCTCTATGAAGGGCTCATCTATAATGCACTATAAATACCTTCATAATGCATTATAATGGTAAGTATAAGAATTAAGGATACTTTCTGCTGCATTATGTATATATGCAGCAGATATATGTGTATATATATATATATATGTGTATATAGTGCATTATAGATGAGACCTTCAGAGAGCATTCATAATGCATATAATGACTATAATGCGTTATGCCTCTTCATAAATAGTTATAGTTGGGTTAAGAACGAACTCTTTGAGGTACATTAAATATATATGTAGTGTACATTTTCATCAAATTTTGGTTTAAGAATCGTATTAATCATTTAATACCAGCTAAGCTTGTTACCCAGTCAGAGAAGCTGGATGATGCTGATGGCCCTGGAAAAGTCAAACAACATGTCCCTACTGTGGTGCCAGCTCTGTCAAGGTCTGTCAAGTACCCATGGACCCTCCTCCTTTCCAGACCTGGAGACCCTCATCTTCTTATTTAGCAGGTTCTTCAGAACCTTCGTGATCCACGGTTAACGGGAAAGCAATGCACTTTCTTTTATGACGGACAGAGATATACTGGACTTTTGCCAGATGTAGGTAGCGCAGCAACAGAAATGATGCCATTGGCCATTGGCATATAACCAGTCTAAAGTCCTGTTCTCCTTTGTGGCACATTCCACAAACTGGTAAAATAAATTGCAATAAAAACACTGTGATGGTCAGCGGTGAGTTTTCTGACTACAAGATGTATCGCCTCCATTGTGACTCCAGTGTCTGCCAAGGGGGCGTACACAGCCAAAACAAGGGGATGTGTAAACACGGTGCAATATATCGGCCATCCCTTACCCAACCATTTGTCATTCACAAAAAAACGTCCCTCTCTGTTTCTGCTTGTTCGGTCCTCAAATAGTATGAAATCTGTCCATCTGTCACTTCTGTAGCAAGCATAAGACCACAGTTTTTTCCATTCCCTATGGCTCCTGGACTGTTTTATTTAACAGTAACCTTACATTGCACATGATGACAGAAAGCACATAAAAGCTGTGCCTGCTCCGTCCCAGCCGGCAATGCACCAATGCTGCCAACAACGTTGCCTTGGAAACAAAGGACACGGGTCCACGGCATGCAAAAAGTTACTGCATACTTAGTACAGTCATACCCCGCCTTACGTCATTAACCCTGGGGAACCCACAGTAGTAAAATCTTTACTTTGATGAGTTGGTTAAATGTAAGGCAGAAATAAATGGTAGGGTCATATATGACCCCGTTGGTTCCCCCAGGTTAATTGGTTCCTTGAGCCCCGTCGCAAGTCGACTTTCGACATAACTAGAAAATAATGCCTTAAAAATGCCTGTGAAGGACTAATAAATAGAAATAGTAATTTCCATTGATGTAAATGCACATTTAATTTATTATAATTAAAATAATTCATTTTGCTCTCTAATATAACATATATAAGTAATATGGATGTGACATTGCAAGGGAGATAAAGTCGCAAAAAATTACTTTGTGTAAAATTTATTTTTACGGACAAGCGACGTAAAGTCGAGTCTGACATATGCCAATATGACGTACTACATTTGGAATTTCCTATTGGAATTTCTCTTGTACAACATGAAAACAACAAAAAAAACAAGCACGAGACACAGGAGCTGCTGTTGCAGGAAATCCCTCAGCACAGTACAGGAAGTCAAGATATGATTCAGTAAGCCTTTATTGCACATTTTATTTATTTATATCTATACGAAATTAAATTAAAACGAAAAGCAGTTTCAGCGGGAAACCTTCCTGATTTTGCCATACGCTGCGTTAATTCGTAATTCATTTGGGGAATATGGGCTTATAGAGTGCAGTACTGGAATGTTTGTGTGGCTCTTGCTATACTCATGTTACATTTTTACACTTTTTTATAGTACATTCCATATATCAGCATCTGTGATGTTAGATGTTTATTGTTTATATAGCTTACGTCCTTAGGAGAAAAAAGTCAATAATGTAATGCTGACTGAACAAAGTATGCGAGTGAGCCTCAGAAAACCTGGAAGGATTACTCTTCATTCTGAATACAACAATGCTCACAACAGCAGCCAGCGATGCGGCGAACGAGCACGGGGTATAAGCAGGACGAATGTATTTACATTACGATGACACTGAACATGAGGGGGAAAACGCAAGGTAGGATGGAACCAAACACAATTCAAGTAGAATCAATTGAGCTGAGTCTGGCTAAAGACACACACGTGTAAAAGGAGAACAGGCTTAAGCTCAGCACAACAACATGGCTCACTTTCAGTCTCATGCTGTCCTTTTTATGCAAGTCTTCGGTTGTTTGCCTGAGGCACACTGTGAGATTTTGTTTCATATGTGGTTATTGTATTATATTGATTATGATGTATGACGAAGCCTCTTCTACTAATTTAACTACTGCTAATATATAACTAGTATAAGTATAGTGGTATTCCATGTAATACAAGTTTATGTATTTCATACCAAAGATGGAATTGTTTTTAATTGGTTACTTTCAGGGTCTTAATTTTTATTCCTGGTCACTAATACAAAAACCTACCAAGTAAAAAGAGGTTAATCCAACTTAAAAAATGCTCTATACTTCAAGGAACACCTAGCTCATTAGCAACATTGTTGCCTAAATGAATTTGACAACACTGATAAAACAGGAAATTATAAATGCAGGAGTGGGTGCATATCACTGGGGCATTTGAGGATACTGATGATATAGCTTCTTTCTGACCATCACTGGAAGAGGAGGCACAATGTCACTTAAGGACACGTCACAAAAAAAGAGTTGCTTTTGCTTTGCAATGATACCTGCATCCATATCAGATTAAATTTGTCAATGTAACAGAACATATAAAATAATGAGTGAGATGGATTGCTCCATTTATTATCTGACAGTTATAAGTATCACTGTTGTGCTTCTGTGTCAATTGAATCAATAAATGCACTACCTTTGTCTTTCTGGCCAAGCCTTCTAAGGATAAAACTGAATTAAATAGGGGGAAAAAATCTCCATTTATTTGTACATGTTTCATTGTTGAACAAGCAGGACAACCAAACAAACTCAACTGCAGATATCAGCTACGAGTTATTTTTTTGGTATTTTGCATATATTTTTTATAAAATTTGGACAGTTCCAGGAAAGATATTAAAACAGAAGCCAGAATGATGTCAAGGGGTCTTGTTGCACGACTAAAGCCTTAAATCACAACTAAGCACCATTCACTAATATAAACAGCACTCTCTGGGAAACTTGAATGTTGCAGTTATTAAGCACAATCAAGCTTTATCTGTCTGGAATGAAAATGTATAAATATTGATAAGGCCTTTCTGGTATGATAAGTTGTGGTTTCTCTGGTGATGCTTTCCACTAGATCTCCACTAGATGGAGTCACATGCAGGCTAACAAACAGCCTTAAACATTCAGCAACATGTAGCAAGATATTTAAATCAATGCCAGTCTATGGAAGTGGAAACGTCGATATATCACCTTGTATTCATACAGAAAAAGAATTAGATAAGACCTGACTTGAAACAGTGATTCCCTCGCATCTTTTGCTTGAAATGTAACTAAAGATATGTGCATCTTAATTGTAAAGATAGTGTCAGTCTCACTGTGGCAGACGACAGTGATCTGGAAACTAAGAATCATATTCTGCACCTTATTAAATGTGAACTGGTCAAGTATAGGTTATAAGGCTAAACATAAAAAGATTATTGCTGAAGCTCATGAAATCTGGTGATGGTACCTGTTTTTTTATAAATATCTATTATGTGAAATGTTAATCGTTAAAAAATTGTTATAAAGATAGTCATATTTGTTGTCATTTTTCTAACAGTTTGGTTATAGTAGCAAATACTGGCCTAGACTCCAAGTATCCATTACAAGATGGCCTGTCACTTTAACTTAGTTCAAGTCAAGTGAAAACCTTTTTTTAGCTAAACCGGATTTTGTAAGGTCCTGGTGGCACTATGGTAATTATGCAAAAGGAAGCTGTGGAGCCTGTTTGCACTTCATCTCTCTTGTTCACTGAAAACACAGAAAACATTTTCTGTTCTTGATGATGGTGGAGTCTCTGTGTTCTCTATGAGAATCAGAGTATGCTTTCCATTCAGTGCACAGCATGAACAATGCTACATTCCATCCTGAGAGACAGACCCTAAATGGCCCTAGAAAATGTAAAATATATGGGTCAAAATATTTTGCCTAAACTGACATGCTAACGTTACAGACTGATATGCTAACGGAACTTAGCACACTTATGGAAGTTAATTTGCCATGCTGACGGAACAAAGACTGGGACAATATTGACACGTAAACTGGCATGCTAATAGAACATATACTGGCATGCTAATGGAACTTAAATTCACATGCTAAAAGAACATAAACTGGAAGGATAACAGAACTTAAATTAGCATGCTAATGGTAATGCTATTGGCACTTACACTGTCACACAGCCAACAATTAAACTGGCATTATAGTCGAACTGGCATGCTAATAGAACTTACATTTTCATGCAGGTGGAACTTAAATTGGTATGCTAACAAAGCTTAAGTGCTCTAACTTAGAGCACAAGTCAGGATACAGAAAGAAACATTGATCCAGCAGATCAAGGTCACAAGCTCTAACCATGGACTGGCTGAAGTCACTCCACAAATGGAATATAAACTTAATACTAAGCTGCACAAAGATAAAACAAAAAAATGGCCCGGATCACAATCTCTATCAGATCTCATCCGATTAAAAACAATCACTGAAACACAAAAAAGAAAGATGTTTCCATCATACATTTATTCATTCTTATTCCATTTCTATTCTTTATGGCATAACAATTTGACAACAATGTACAGTATGTAAGTATGTATTGTGTGTTTAATTACGTCACTGTCAAAGATGAATTTCCATCGGATGTAAATTAAATAAATATTCTATTCTATTCTATTCTATTGTGCAAAAGGAAACTTGTGGAGCTTGTACTCAGAGTCTCTTTGCACTTTCTTATTCACTGAAAACATTTCTTATCTCTTTATTCAGGGAATCAGTCGTAGTATAAGTTCTCCTTTGAATGAGCAACTGCAACAATGCAATTGAAAAATGAATGGACTGATTGATTGATTCATCTTCCATTACATTAGATTCATTGCATCTTTCTTGTTAGCTGTTGTTTTAGTTAAGCGTGCCAGTGGTCTAAAATCTTTGCCAGTGACAAGCCTGCATTTCGTTTATGTTGAGGATACCAAACAGGATGTTTCACTATGCTGCTACCCAGAGATGAGAGGTGATTATGACTCCTGTCTCTAATTAGGTCAATCAAGATACTGTCCCCTTTCATCTATTTCCTGATATTATTGATAAGACGGTAGTCATTACCCCAGTTTGCATCAATCACCCTGCAGCATGAGTGGAAGAGCAACAATTCCTGTGCCACTATTTTTAAAATGTGTTCTGTATTCCGAATTTTCCAGAGATTTCCAAATAAATGACTGAAAAGATACCAATGTATTTGAATGTTTTCAGGCCAATAAAAGTATTGTTTAAAAAAGATTCCATTGGCCCAGAAAATGGACCAAATTTGAAAGCCAAATAACCTCTTGTGGGATGCTGACCCACACATGTGCCCTGATGCAGGTTTACACTCGCGCCTGCCAAATGTAACGTCAGTCATGAATCTTACACTGTCTAGTGTCCCTCGATCACATCCAGAGTTTTTCAATGTCCGTTCAAACAAGTTCATTTCCTGCACGGGATCTTTTGCTTTTCTCAGTATTCGTACTTGACCGTTCTTGTGTTTTCGCATATCCATCTCACGTCATCTTCCACTGCCTGTTCCGGTACCAAGAACACAAGTACAGAGGATGATAAATATCCCCGGATGTTGTTCTTGCCCTGCCCCAAATATCAAAGATGCATCCTCTGCTAACGAACACAGTTCCATCATTCATTGCATCCCAAATTTATTCTTGGGAGGCACGTTAGCAAGGCCACTAAGACCCCACTAAGACTTAGAAACACCTCATGTCTATTGCACCAGAAACCCAGCATCTTCTACTCATACACCTTCTGACCACTGGGTCAGGGTTACGGCGGGGCCTGGAGTCTATTCTAAGCAGCCCTGGGCAGAGGAACATCCTGAACAGCATGTAAGTTACAAGTCACAAGGCACATAAATACATAATCATACACTACGGACATTTAGCCACCTTCATATCTTTGGACTGCAGGTGGGCAACCAAAAGCCGCAAGTAGCAAGATGACATACATGCATGCAAACTGCGTACAGAAGGCAAGATTTAAAGCTGAAATCCTAGAGGGTCCTAGAGGGCAGAAGTACTATTCACTGAGCTGCTAGGCCCTCTCAAAATAGCCTTTGATTTTTGTTAATTTGTTCATTTAAAATTCACCCCTTTTCTTATCTCGGGAGAAACACTTCAGCTCCATTTATGCCTTTGTTCCTAAAAGTACCCCTGGAGAAACTGTATTAAAAGGTGACATTAAAAGTGATATGTTAGGTAAAAATAATGAAATAACATTTTAGGCTGAGCCTTATGTTCACAGAAATCGGTAAAAGAAGCAGTTGAGGACTTGTCAGAATATTTTTTCAATACATTCTGATCATGAAAATCCTTTTCAAGGTCCTTCAGAGATCCATTATTTTAGATGCAGACGATGCTTTTGTCAAATGGTTTTAGAGACGGTTCCTCCAAAAAGTGTAATTTGTAGACATGGCACCGATCCGATACCCACTATCCGTATTAAACCAATACCGGTAAAAAATGCTGGATCAGATATCGAGGAGCTGGGGAGTAAGAAACCAATTCGATTTTCCATCAGAGATCGGCCAAGCCTTAAAAATCACAAAAATGCTTGTAACCTTCGCATGCCATAAACAAAAGTGAGGGCTATGTATGAAATTTGGTCTCTAAATGAGTAGCTTATGCATGTGTGTTGGGGCTCGCATGTTGTAATTGTAAGCAGTATTTTAACTGTAATTGTAAACAGTAATTATCCCCCTTACACTGTTTGCAAAAATACTGAATACTGGAAGTGATTTGGATCACATATAATTAAATAATATGTAAATATTAGCGATACATTATATTTGTTAGTGTAAGTGCATACTATATCTTTAATATTAAAAGCCTTGGCAACCTTGGCTTGGGTACGCCACACATCTTTGTCCCGACAAACAGCCTCACTCATGCAGTCTTTAAGATCATGGAATCTATTCACATTTAATAATGGGTCAAAAATGTAGTACCCAGTGCACAAAGCAATAACTTATTTATATATTATTTATTTGTATATTATATAAAAAGGTCTAGAAAGGAAAAATAAAAGTAATTTGAGAAAGTAATTTGACATGCAAAGTGTACAATTCAGTACTGTTTGTTTAGAAATTGGCAATAAATAGACTTTTACGCTATTGGTCAGACTACCGGACTGTTATGGGTTGAGGTTATGGGAGTCCATGTACTATTTGTGAACTTTCACATCGCCGGGATCTTCTGCCTCTAAGTCTCATGAATGTGAAGGAGGTAATTACTGTACATTACACTAAAGGAAGAAGAAAGCAAACTGATGTGTACAATGTACAGTATGTAAGGCTAGTGCAGAGATTTCTTCAGTCTGAATTTATGCAAAATGTATACAAACTAGATGTCTTCAGACTTATCAGATGTATCAGATGGTAAAAATGATATTGTGTCATCTCTAGCCATTGATGCTTCTGACAGGTCTCTGCTCTGTACATGATATAAAGGAAAAACCAAGAAAGTACTCTGCGTTAATACTTGGAAAGTGAAAATGTGCTAAGTAACCAAAGGCCTTATGGGTAAAGCATTATGGTGATTCTATTACATCTCCAGTATGATTTACATGTTTCAGTCCCACTAAACCTGCTGAATATTAAAACACAATCTGCCTACACTTACATTTAAATTAAATTTCGTTTCAATTTTGATTTTGCTTAACTAATCAAATTTCATGTTTTTAATTATATTTCATTCTAAATTTCCTTAACCACGTTCGTGTACAGTTTAATTATAGTTATGGGGGTATCTAGGGGCTATCTAGTCAACTGTATCACGTCTACCAGAGAAAAGCATAAGTACTGTTTTGTATTATGCCTGAAAGGAATGGAAATGCTTCCTTCATGCATATGTTCTTACCATATACTGCATGGTTCCAGTGAGAAACGGACAAATTAAGGTCCTATTACCCACCCCTCCAGGCTTAAAAAATACTGAACGGAGAACAGATACGGCAGATACAAAGACATATTTTTTGTTAATAGGCAGACTCTGACACAGCAAATGTTATGTGTGATAGTGGATTATGAATGAGATAATTACAAAAAGCCATTATGCTGGCAAAACCACAATAAAGGAACTGTATGAATGATTTTAATAGCTTATTGACTTCCAGTGCATCATAAAGCAGGGTCCATGCTGTTTTCAAGGGCAACGCCGATAGAAAGGTTATTTTGCAATCATTTTCAGTCCTCATGTCCCCAGTTGCATTTGGTAGATTAAGTGGCATAAGCAACATTATAAGCAACATTTCCAAACACCAATAACACCACAAATTTTCACATTTAAAACTTAAAGAACACGGGCCCTGTAATCTTACAAGAATAAACATTTATGGGATGTTCTTTTTTCCACATTAAAATGCAAACAGTGTTAAAACAAGAATACTTACCCAAGCGGCACGAGGAGAGAGCGGATTAATGGACAGGAAGATCTCTTGCAAGTATAGCTATGCATGCAGGGTTATGATTGTAAAGGTATGCGGGCAATAACCTTACAAGGATGCAAACTCCTCTTATTACGCCAGTATTGTACTTTACAGTGTATTGTACCCATAAATAACCCAGAATTTCAGACCAAATAAAACAGATATGAAATATAAAAATACAGGTAACGCGCTACCCTGCACTTAAATAATGAACTGTCTTATTCTTTTGATCATTTATAGCTTTTTAAACAACTCTCCAAATATGTACAGCTGCTATATATATCGGATTGATATTGAATCAGGGCATCTGTGCCAATAGCCTGCCCAACTATCTATCTGTGCCCTACTGTCTATCCAAAAAGCAAGCAATCTTAGCGAATAACGAACAAGACAAGGAACGATGTAGGTAAAAGACAAGTGAGATCCATGAGCTTTTTCCCAAAACCCTTCGTTATTCCACAATTAATGAACTGACTTTAAGTGCTTCATTAGCTCCTTCCTGTTGCCTGTTGCATAAGAAAGACACAGACTGCTGATAACATCGATCTCATGTATCTCAATGGTGAAATATGTAAAAAAATTTAAAAAATATGTTAAACATAAAAAAAAGAAAATCATTAGAATCAAAAAATCAAAAAATTAGAAAATCAATAAAAACACACAAAAATTAATACCAAGATTAATTAACCTTTTTGTTGAAAATATAAAAATGGGCCAAATGTGATGTTGCTTCAGAAAAAGATGGCGAGTAGCAATATGAAAAGAAGCCTTAGAACAACTTATTGAGAAATTGGTAAAAGTATATTTTTAAATGAAATAATTACTGCAGCGTTGGACAGCATACTACACACAAGAAGCACAGCACAGCAGCATTCAGGGGGAAATCTTACTCAGGGGGAAAGCTCACAAGGACTTGTGTAGGCATGGGAATCACATTTTTTACATGCCCAAAGCACGCTTCACAGAAGTGTGTTTTTCGGTGTGCAGTGTTACACGTCTCCTCAGCCACAGTTTGGAGATTCGACACTGGAGTCGGCAGGTATTCACTAACGCCTGATGTCTACCAATAACCAGCCACCGGCAAACACACCATCCTTTACCATCTGACACACTCAAAGCTGCACCAGATATAAGCTTCTTGTGCACTCCCAGGCCACTTGGTGACAATGTTTATAAATTGTCTTTGATGGTTGCATATCACCTGGATATTTAGATCTAGTGCCAAGAGTCCTTTTCAACAGGTGCAGATAGGATTCAAGTGGCTGTGAGTATAGATGGGGATTAGTGTTCCATCCGCTGCACCTACAATGCCAGTGATGCCCACAATGGCATGAAAACCAATTTTAGTGTCATGCACGGTATCCCTTCCTGCTGGAGATTGCATGTAGTTGTGCACACGGTGCAATAGAAGTGTAATCAATGCATGCACAGATGCAGGACACAGCATCCTTGTTGAGGCCGTGTGCATCTGTAGGTCTGCAGGAATCAGTTGGTGGTATAGAAGCAAAGAGCTGTCAGATGTCAGAAGCTGCATGGTGCACTGAGGGCAATTCCAGTGTGTTTCTCAATTAATCCTGCATCAGATCAAGGAGGTCATTATTTTACCCCAGGCCAGCTTGTATTTCTCTTTGAATTGCATGTAGTCAAGCAACTTGGCTTCCTGGACGGTGCTGTCTAAAACACGGTCTTCAGTTGACTTGCACGATTCTCTGCCATTGCTGGTCATTAGGGGTGATTCATCTTCCCAATTCAAAAGGATGTGAGTGAACTCATGGGAAGTTCGATTGGTCAGCTCATTATCTAGCCTACTAGGGAAACTATGGAATTTGAGTGAATTGGCCACACCCATTATAGTTTTTTTCGCAATATTGATTTCTTATTATATCATCAGCATTATTATGCTTTCCAAAAAAGAGCATCAGTGGGTTTTTGTCAACTATTTTGGGCGATCTCTTTGTCGCTGTGACAGGACTGCAGCAAGTTCCAATAAACAACCACGTAGAAAATAACAAATGGGTCAGAACACTCGTAAATCTATGAACGAGATAACGGACTACTTTAGTTACAAAGGGATTTGCGAAACACTCGCTAATTAACAATTGATCTCAAGTGCCAGATAATGAACTGCTTGGAACTGCTGTCTGTCTGTCTGTCAATTCTGATCATGATATTGCTTTTGGCCATGGGAAAAATATGTTCTATTCTATTGATTCATTGGATTACCAGTTCTACAGTGCATGAAATAATCGAGTGTGAGGCATGCTCTTACATCATGACGTTCAGCAATAATAGCACCTAATCTTTGTATCTGGATTACTTAAAAGTCTCACTTATCTAAGATTCTTCAAAATAAAGATAGCACCTTCATGCTCCTCCTGCTTTTGTTTTTAGTTTTTTGAACAATTCCTTAGTAAAAAAAAAAATTAAATTATTCCCATGAAGTGTTTTCATTTTTTCTGGCAAGCAGATCAGATGGGCATCCCATCTTCAGATGATAACAATCTGCAATCAGTAATTTGTGGTATTAGCAAGGTGCCAGAGAAGCAGCACGGAGCGTTTTGATTGACACATGCGTGGTTATTTATGTCGTCTATCTTCCATGCTTCCAACAGTGCATTACATCACAAGAGTCACAGTGCTGATGGAGCTAAAACAATTTACATAAACAAATATTGTCCTGAAATAGAAAACCATCCCCGTTCTTCCTCTCCTCCTGTAATGTAAGCCAATGAGTCATAATTAACTAGCAGGTGTTCATTTAGTTAAACGAAGGAAAAGTCTGTGTGCATGTTGGATACAGATAATAGCATTACTGCGGGGGGGGGGGGGGCAGTCCCACCCACAAATGGGGCATTTAATTACGTTAAATTAATCAGTTAAACGAAAGCGAAAGACAGTACTTTTATCACTGCACATAAAAAGAGAAAGTTCTGTGAGTTGCAATAGTACCAGTGAAAAACACGGGCTGAACAAGCAAGATAAGCAATATGACTCTCCCTTACTTGGGCATATGCAAGTACACCATCATTTCATATACTGCTTATGACACGGGCCAAAAGTTTTATCTAATATATATCTAATATTTCCCAACAGTTACATTTACGGATGAATACTGCAGAAGACATGGGAACCTTTGATGTATCTGGCCTCATAAATAACACAAATTAGATCTCTGTTCCAAGAAGGACAGGTCACTGTCTCTCTAAGCCATCTTTCCCCACAAGTATGCTGCTAAACTAGGCTCCACAGTCAGGCGGCTAGCAGTCTGGACCACAGCAGATTAAACCACTTATTGATGTCCAAAATTAAATTTCGTAATGCTATTATGCTGTATGTTAGTAATTGTGTATCTTATTGTAGAAATATAAGGCACTTCCAGAATATCTTCTGCAGTGTTCAGCAGTGTCATTCAGGCATCAATCTGTGTAAATGCAGTCATATAAATCTGACAGCAAAATAAACCAGGAACTATCCTCAGTAACAATAAAGGATGATGAAATCACAGCAATTTCTTTGACCTTTATTTTGGGAGAGTACTGACTCTATTTACGTGCCAGTGTCCAAAATGTACTATTGTACATATGCACGTCCTATATTTAGTAGTATATTACATATGGATCCTGAGATGCTTCTTGCCTTCATTCACCTTGAGTGAATGTAGCCTTGGCCAGGAGGGGTTGATGTCATCAGGTGGTACCCATCATTCATTCTGTGTTTCGACCCTTATCCCTTTTTTTACCTCTCCAGACCACAATACCACATCCGGCCTCAGGGTTGTCTGGACAATGTAAGGGAACTGCAGCCTTCCTCCCAGGTTGACCTTCATTTCATATAATTGGGCTTTTTGTAGCAGACTGGTTCTTGGTGTCGCTGTAGTTGGCGGCTTCTCCCCCTCCCTTACAAACTGGATTGATGTTGTTTTCCGGAGTGGTTGGCGTTTCTTTCCTCTCTCCTGCTCCAAGGTGTTAGCGAGTGTCATAAGCACCTTGTCGTTATGCCACCTGTACCTTCCTTGGGTGAGTGCTGTTTTACACCCAGACAGGATGTGCACAATGGGTCCTCTCTCATCCCCCACTTGTGCAAGTTTGTTGGGGTTGGAGGTGTGTCGTACACCGAGCTCAGCAGGAAGGAGATGCGGAACGGCTCCAGCCTCCAAAGGTCCGCCCAGGTGATTTTCCTCTTGGGAAGGTCCCATTTGGTCCAGGCTCCTTGGGAAGCTAGCTCCACTGCCCTTGATCTTTGTCCCTCCTCTTCCAGGTTCCATACCACCTCTTGAATCATGGCTCTTTTGTCACTGGTTCCTGCCTTTCCCCACTGTTGGAAATGGGAGGTTCCAAGTCCCTGTCTTCCTGTGCATGACGCTCCAATGATGTCACGTAGCTTCAGCATACTCTTAACTTGTGCAACAGATGAGTCAGCTGCCCACTTGCATCCTGATCTTGTGATGACACCTGCATGTCTGACTTGTTCATCCTGGGAGTCTCTGTCATTACAACTCTGCACTTTGCAACTTTGAATTCCTCCACCACAGATGACAGAGGAAATTGGAGCTGCCCTGATCTTATATAAAGGCCAACTGCTGTGAAGCTTGGTGGGATTCCCAACCACTTCCAGAGGTGCTTATTGATCTTCCTCTTCAGTCCTTCAACGGATGTCATTGGGACTTGATAGAGACATGCTTTAAACTGATTTTTCGATCCTCCTCAGCCATTCCTCCATCTGCTTCTCCGTACTGGCGATGTTATTCCTGTCAGTAAGTGAGTCATCAAACCACTTTCTGAGGCACTTGATTGGATCCTCCTCTATCGTTGGAATCACTGCCTCTTGTACGCGCAGCTTGAACCTGTTGGTCACCTTCCTGTTCCTGATCACCAGACTCTTGGATTTCTTTGGCTTAACACCCACCTCGCCTCCACATGGGTCGTTGTCGTCACGGTAAGGTCGTCCATGTAACCTCTTATTAGGCTTGTCGAATGCCTGACTCTATTTTTGGAGCTGTTATTAAGAGGTTCATTCCCAAAACGAAGAGGATGGGGGAGATAGTGCTGCCAATACTAATGCTAGTAATAATAGTAATAATAATTAGCCAGGACTGCAGCACAGTAGTTAGCACTGTTACCTCACGCTTCTTGGAACCGGGATTCGAGTCTCAGCCACAGCTCCATGTGTGGAGCTCACATATTCTCCCGGTGGGGTTTGTGGGGTTTCCTCTGAGTACTCTGGTTTCCCCCCACAGCCCAAATAATTCTGAGATTAATTGGAATTACCAAACTGCCTGTATGTGTGCAGTGTGAGTCTGCCCTGTGATGGGGGCCACATGCTGGGTTGTTCACTGCCTCTGGACCCCCCAGTGACCCAGAATAGGAATTACAGAATATGGTTGGATGGAAAATAATTAACAAATGTCAATGTTTATTGTGAGGTTAGAGTCAACATCTGCAACTAGACATACTGAATAATACTTGTTTGACTCTAATCAGCATAAAACTCACTACATTTTCTCTCTGTTTCAGCATGTCTCTTTACTATAGCAGACCAGAACAGTTGGACCCAGATTGGTGAGGAAGTATATTTCTGTATTCCCAAGAACGATGAGGAAGTTTATAGCATTTACTGTCTAGATCAGTCATGCAGTGCGTGGCATTTTGTTATAGTACTCAGATTATAATTTATAATGTTATAATTCTTGTCATGCCGCACTACCCAGAATAGTGAAACTTTTTCTAAAAACCCTGTATACTGTACAATTTTACAATTTCTGTTCGGTTTAACATTGTTTTCAAAATTTTAAATTGACACTTGTTGTATTGTGTCTAGGGGCTGTGTGGAGGCTATTGATGTAATCCTTTGTCTACATGTTAAATCAAGATTTTTGCTTTGTAAAGTTATGTTGATATACACTGCTTAGAAAAAGTAAAGGAACACTTTTTAATCAGAATATAGCATCAAATCAGTGAAACTTCTGGGATATTGATCTGGTCAGGTAAGTAGCAGAGGGGGGTGTTAATCAGTTTCAGTTGCTTTGGTGTTAATGAAATTAACAACAGGTGCACTAGAGGGGCAACAGTGAGACGACCCCCAAAACAGGAATGGTTTACCAGGTGGGGGCCACTGACATTTTTCCCACCTCATCTTTTTTGACTGTTTTGACACTAGTTTTGCATGATGACCAACTCCTCCAGGATGGCACATCAATACATGCCATTGCCAGAAGGTTTGCTGTCTCTCCCAACACAGTCTCAGGGGCATGGAGGAGATTCCAGGAGACAGGCAGTTACTCTAGGAGAGATGGACAGGGCCGTAGAAGGTAATTAACCCATCAGCAGGACTGGTATCTGTTCCTTTGGGCAAGGAGGAACAGGATGAACACTGGCAAAGCCCTATAAAAACACCTCCAGTAGGTTCTTGGGGGATGAAGAAATTGATACCATTGACTGGCTCCCACTCTCTCCTGACATAAACCCAATAGAACACCTCCGGGACATTATGTTTCAGTCCATCCGGCATGGCCAGGTTGCACCTCAGACTGTCCAGGAGCTCAGTGATCCCTCAGGACACATCCATCCTCTCATTAGGAACATGCCCCGACACTGTCAGCCATGCAAACAAGCACACGGGGGCATACAAACTACTGAGTACGACTTTGAGTTGCTGCAATGAAATTTCAGCAAAATGGACTGGCCTGCCATATCGTTTTTTCACACATATCAGTATCGATATCCAGCACGATTTTTTTTCCCATTGAGATCTGATGTGTTTTCACAGTGTTCCTTTATTTTCTTGAGCAGTGTATATTAAACTGTGACATACAGCTATATGAGTATACATAGTTGTTCTAGAAATCAAAAGAAACTGCACATGTGGTCGCCTAACGTTCTACTCTGAATTTTATTGTCTCTTTCAATCAAGTTAACAATATATATTTTGAAACAGCCATTTTCGCTCATTTTATGTCCAAAGCACAGAAGCAGCAGTGATGTAGCATTAATGCGTGGCCCAGTCTGACTTTGGAATCAGTGAAGGAAAAAGCAGACTCTCTTTTGATGAGAAGTGCTGCTTCATGACCATCCTCCCCTGGCCTTATTCGGCACTGCTGCCCCAGGTTCTCTCAGATCTGCTGCGCCTGCATTGTACAAGGCCAGATTCCCAGAAGGAACAGTGGACAGCAACTGTACTTAATTCTCAGACCCACTGCTGCTTGCTGAACAAGGGAATGGACCTTTGGAATGAATATCTGTGCAATCATCACTCCAGGGGAAGAAATCCCTTGCATGGGAAGCACTTCCAGTAACACTGGTATCAGTAATGATCAACGGCAATCATATGTGTTTTCCATAATCTGTATCCAGATTTATCTACTTGCAAGGGGCAAAACATGACCCCCCATTTGTGGATGGTACTCCACTCATCATTTATTTCCGGGCACTTCATCTCAGCTACTGCAAAGCTGTATATTTACTTGAAACCATGTAGCAAATATCGACTGATGTGAGACCTGTCAGATGACGAGAAGGGCTGGTAAACACGAAATGAAGCAAAGGCGGACATCGGTAAGCTAACCGCTTACATACTGCCTGTTCATTTACAGCACGGATCATGTTCTTTTTTTAGCACTAATGTTGATTCACAGTCATCATCTGTGCGCGTTAATGTCTACATCATATCAGAGACTGACTTGCCAAAAAATTCTGTTTAAACAATTTAACCCTCCTTTAGTGTATTAAAATGCCATGAAATGCACCCATTATGACGCTGGAAACTATGAAGAGCTTAAAACAGCTACTCACAGAATTATCTGAATATTGGATGGATCATCAAATTCATCTCCTACCTATCAGGCAAAGCACTGCTTCTTATCATACAGTTGTTCAATAGGATTAGGGTTAGGGTAGAGCAGCGTTTGCCAAAGTGTTGATCACAAGGTACTAGTAGCCCGCAGGGAGCCAATGAGTAGCCTGCATGACAATTACTTGAAGTCAAATTAATTTATCCTTCGCCATCCAACCCTCCATATGTTTCTTCTTTTGCAGCTAAACAATTGTCATATTATTACTATCAGAATAGTGAATCATATCTAAAATAGCTGCAGTTTGATATCTAATAAATACAGCACAAAATAAATCTATGGCTATTATATTTCAAAATCATGAAAGTTAACACATATTTTCCATCCGTTATTCTTACCCTTAACACAATTTTCACCTCTGCAACTCCCAATATCATTCTTCTGGCTGTGTTCTTTAACTTGCCAGTACAGCCTTGGCTAAATCGCTATAACTTATAACAGTATTTCACCAGTAGCTAGGAAAAAAAAAGAAAACAATATAATTGATGCCTGATTTACAGCTTAGAGTAAAAACACTTCATGGAGAAAACTGGAGAAATGCAAAATAACAATGCTTCAGGGTATACTATTATATTTATGCATGTTTTTTTTTCTTTTCTTTTATATATTGTACAAGGTAGCACCATTGCTCATGTGTGTCACACCAATGCTGCATGTGGTCTCCTCATGTGAAGCAGCTCTCCTCTGGGCCCCCTAGTCTCCTCCTGCAGTGTACCTCCTGGGGAGTTTGTGATGGGTGTTTCACTACTTTGGACGCTAGGCTGACTGGGATACACTCCAGCTCTCCTGCAACCCTACATGTACATTAGTTAAGTGGCTAGAAGATGGATGGATTGTGTTATGAGAAGGTAAAAGATTTCATCCCATATGTCATGCAGCCCAGACAGGTCCATATAATATTCCACGTAGCTTAAGTTCATCTTTAATATCTATTTTTTGTTAGTACCGTGACATATTTCTGGAACCACTTTCTAGCTGTAGTATTATCTTTACCATTAAACACGGTATGTGCAGATCAGATGCAGACTTTACGTATTGCACATAATGGGCATAGATGAGTTGATTCTGAAACCATTTTGATGGGCATTGTCAATTTGCCTTGTCTTTACTGCAGAGTGATGATAATCTACTTGCCAGACAGTGTATTATATATAATTGTTCTGAAGTAGTGGTTTAGAGATGTGGCAGACTTGTCCGCTGAATGCTCATTTTCATCAGCATGACAATGGCTTGATCATCAGGATCTTCAGGAGCTTCAACATTGTTTTCAGATTCTATTCATTTTAATTCTGTTCCAGATGTTACTGTCAGAGTCTAGGCATAATGTTCTTGCACTTAAAACTTCAGACCTGCTCTGGTTACAAAGGAACTACATTCAGTACCATGGCAGCTGACAACTAGTCATCAAGTTATTTTTATTATTAAATACAAAATTTTGGAAAAAAAATGAATATTATTCATTGCCAATACATGCACACTACACTACACTTTAGCTGTTCTTATGGAACAGCTACTCCAGCCTCATAACTTACAGAATGAACATAGACATTTACCAATAATGAATTAATAATAATTTTCAACAGACATAACCAAAAAAAAAATCATCCATAACTGAAAAATTCAAATCACTGAAAAACAACTCTCAGTTTCACTCGGGGCCACACTGCTTCTGCCTCCTCTTACAGGTGCACTCTCCTTGCAGAAAGCTCTCACATCAGAGTCATTTTCCCAGTTAAATCTGAGGCTCCAAAGGGGACAGCTGTCATTCACTATTGCTATTCGATGCCCCTCCCCCAACACAACATAGAGATTAACATATATGCTAATGGTTTTTGTCAAATGCATGACATAAATAAGGAAAGCCTGGTCACTGATGAGATGAAAGGTAAATTTATAATTAAACATCTAAAGCCAAAGCAATAAAACATGAGACAGAATGAGTGTAATCTCTGCCTCAGATTTTTTCCTATAATCAGCCAGTAACCCTGACATAGACCAAGCATAATCTTCGCCTGAGATAGTTTCGATGATCAATAGAATCCATGAGATAGCGTGGAATCTTTGCACGGAATTTTTTCTATATTCAATCCACGACCACAAACACAGATTTTAAAGCATTTTAATCAAGCTCTCCCCTTCTACCATGATTTTATTTTATATCAATTTTCTATAGCTTACTTTCTTCTTTATTTAACCCTAACTGTATGTGATGGTGATCATGGTTCGGGACAGGATTTCTCAGTAGGACATGAATCTTGCCTGCAGTGTGGAAGGTACAATATACAGTAAATTCAAATTCAATATAATCAATACTTAATCTTTAAGTATTAATCCTCTTATCTCTGGATAAGGCAGAAGTCCACCTTAACCTTAAATACTGCCATCTTGTTAAGATGAGCTGCACTTCCCCATCTCTAAGATTCAGTAACTAACTCCATTATTTCCAATGCAACATAAATAACCTGGTGTTCTTCCGGAGTGAAGGCTAAGTATAGCTTAGCGTTAAATGTGCTGTACATAAATTGTGAGTGGGAATTCCGCAACGTGAAATGTAACTCTTTTCTATGTTAAACTCCAGTGCACCCCCTACAGATCTGCCAGGTGCCTGTTTACCAAGAGGGAGAAGCACATCGCCTTTAGTCACTGTTAGCTGAGTTGTGTGGCGCTGTTTCTTCTGAACTGTTGAAAAAGATCAATAGTTTAGGCAGTTAGTGGTTCAACCTTCAGATAATTGTTGGGGGGGAGCTGAAGCAGGACCTGAAGCACACTGAATTACTGAAGTGGGGTACAGCCATGACTACTTGGTAGAAGGACATCTAGCAGGCACTGTCTGATAGAGGAACCATCATGAATATTTCACATGTTCCACCAATGGCCAGTGGTATCCCTCTGAGTTTTAAAATCATGAATAACTGATCTTTTATTCCTGTTATCGTTCAGTGATATTTCATGTAATGTATATGTATGCCTTTTCGTGAATTTGTTTTGATATTTTAAATATATATGTATGGAGGTAACATAGGATCAAATATTTTATTTATATTTCAGTTTCAGAATGCTTGGTGAAAACCCAATTTTTAAGCCAAAGGCAAATTTGTAAGATTCTGGCAGTAAACAATGTCAGCAGAGCGATTTCACCGTTGGGCCCTTGAGCAAGGCCCATAACCCCCGATTGTTCCAGGGACAGGCTAAAGCTGCCTTCTGAAAAATGTAAGTCGCTTTCCATAAAAGTGTCTGCTAAATAAATAAAATGTTAGTGTTAGCAAGTCTTATGGTCATCAGAAAGGGCAGACTTTTGAAAAGAATAAAGGTTTTTTTCGACTAAAATGCACAGAATTGTGCAGCTTCCACACAGTCAAATCATTAGGAGCAGCTGCTCCCACTTTCCATATGATGATTAAAGAAAAACTATAAAAGATATCCACTTTGCAGAGAGCAAAATGTCTCTACCCCCAGGTTGATAATTTAAATAGCATCCAAAATTATTGGGTATTAAACTAATACAGTTTTCAGTATGGGGGCACAGATTTTATACTATAACAATTTGGAAGGACACAGATCAATGCTGATTATGGACGTTGACATCGATTTTCATATAGAACCTGAGGTCAGTAAAGATTCTAATCCGGCCTGCGTGAACCTCTTGCTGAAAGCTCAAAAACATTTGCTGAATTAATCTTTCCACATGATAAGCAAGCTTAATACCCCACTGACAACTGGAATACCAGAGTACTCACCCTGCCAACTAGAATTGGGTCGGGGCCAGAAAACTCCTCTAGCACAAACATTTGGTTCCAAACCCATCCTCTCTTGGCACGGCTCACACTTCGGCGCCCTCCGCCAGCCCCCTGTAGATCCATGGCGAGTCCAGCTTGTAAGGTATTCGACTGATTGCGGCAGGGAGCCGAGCAAGCGCAAGGGACACACATAATCCACATAAGCATCAAGGAGGTCCACACTTCTCCCAGCATCTCCTCTGTCTCTTATTTCTCCAATGTGGTTGTTCACAAAAAAAAAGAAAAAAAAACCACTACTTTTTACTTTGAGTTTCGGCCTTTGGGATCATGGCATGATGAAGATCACTCATGTGGCACGCAGCGTTTTTAAGGGACGGCAGGGTGCATGCGAACTTCTCAGGGGGCCTTCCATTTGCTGGCTCTGCTGCCTGCACACCCTAGATAACAACAGACAAAAGGCCCTCGGTGACTACAACAAGGCATTAGTCAACAATACTCGGCCACGAATGACCACAGAATCAGAAAAGGGAACATCAAAGCTCTACAGGCAGATCTGCACAAAAGGCATTTGTAAAAAATCATGATCTTATTATAGAACACACATAAACTAAGGACAGCACAAGAATATTGGTATATAAATCAGAAACAACTGACATATTAAATTTGTTTCTCTTTAGTTAAACAAACCCAAAGTGAAACTCAAGACAATAAAGGCTCTCTACATTGTTTCCCATTACATATACATTTAATTATTCAGCTGTGCAGATACCTCTGAAGACATGAATTTCATAAGCATTTCTGCAAACGTGTATGCAGATATTTACCTTTCACCTGTTACTACTAATGCATAGATTCTAAGTACATTCCTGAGTATGTTTCTGACAAAATCTAGTATTAGTGTATGCCTGTAGACTGATTCTTTTAACTGAATAAGTATATTATTCATTCCCCACCACACAGTTAATGACTTTTTTTTACTCTTTAATTATTCTAATGTATAATTAATGCATTATTGTAAAACACACAGCGTACAATGTATACTGCACATATTAATAAATTAAAAAATAAATTAGCATACTGACTGGAGGAATTAACACAAATTCACCAAACAGCAGTGGAAAAGGGGAGAACTATTTAGTCTGGTTTTGTCTACATGTTTTTCTTTTTCTTAAACTTGTTCCTTTCAATCATCACTTGTAACATAATGTCTTACAGGCTGCTGAACAATAACCCTGTTCCCTGGCTCCACAGTCTCTATGCTCCAGCCACCCCAGCGACCCAGCTCCATCCCTGACCAGTGTAAGTGCTAAGAAGATGGATGGATAGGCAGGTGGAATGGAGCGCAGAACTCGAAAAAGTGAAATGCCATTCTTTGTGAAAGTTAAGGGAATCGCCTGCGTGCGCAGGCACTTGATATGATGAAGTGCTTCCTGTTTATTCGGAGAACTTAGGGGTCTGAATCCAAATTGTAAACTACTACTACTAACAATAATACTAATAATAACAATAATACAAGTACTACTACTACTACTACTACTAATAATAATAATAATAATAATAATTATTATTATTATTATTATTATTATTATTATATACTTGACTTGTTCCCAAGTGGTCCATATAGCACCTATATGTGTAATGCATTGGTTTTTATTTCAGATAAATTATGTATTTATTGGCCAGAACAGCAGAATGAAGCCTTTATATGATCAATACAAAGTGAAAACCGGAAAATTAATATATAGCGCAGGACGACTCGACTGCGTTCACAGAATCCATAAAGCAGTAATTAATCCGAAGGGATACTGTCACCTTCACCCCTGCGAAATGGGATGCAGGTAAAATCTGGACTGAAGCAAAGTGATGCTGTTATCATGTTCCAAGCACCAGTTGAACGGCGAGTTTCATAGGGACATGTCCACCTTGGACATGGCATGCCGGGTGACATAATGCGTATATTCAAAGAGAGATGTCAAAGGCACAAAGGACATCTGCGGTCACAAACCTTATATGCATGAACCGCTTTAAAGAAACAGGCAATTCCACGGACTATAAATGCCCTCTTCCACGCATCCAGACATTAAGACTGCATTAAGACAATAATGCTACAGGTGAAATGACGGTAATATTTAACTCATATTAGCAGTCACGAAATACGCACAACGCTCATCAGTAGCGCTGATATCAATATAATCTAGGTGATGAGATATTAAGAAAAAAAAACCTATACGTTGAATAAATAATCAGATAAAATAGCAAAGAGTTCCCTCTGACTCATGCCACTTAGATCCTGCATGCGTTTGCCGAGATACTGGAGCGTACTTACTGTTCGGTATCGGTGACTGCAACACGGGAAAAAACTGAAGTAATTCCATCAAAACTGTCAGTATTCAAAATATAAAGAAAATCTGGCAAGGATAAAGAAAGGAGGGTGGTCTCGCGTTTTCCCCGCACTTAATAGCACTGCCGTGGGTAAGTAAAGAGCGGAGAGTTGAAGAGGGAGAAGCGCTCCGAGCAGAGTCCGCTTTCGCACTGTTTACGGAGAAGAGGCTGGGAGAGGAGCCTGCCGCCTCATACTCAGGCAATACACAACTTTTATAAACCAGGGCACTGCTTTTGTCACTGATACACAGCCACAGCTGCCAGTCAGTGCAGGTCCATACGAATAAAAATTGCGACATTTCTTGCAAACTATATTAAACCTGCTTTATAGCGCAGGTTACTTAATAAATGAGTAATGCCAACTGAAAGGGTTATCTATGTTAAAACATTCAAATGTCGCTGCACGGACACATTAAGTATTGACACTTTTTATTATGGTTTTATTCCATGTAAATAATCAAGCCGATTGAAAATGTAGTGTCCTATCTGTCACATACATCATACCTTATGCGTATTTTGTATCTGCGGTTTACTATACTTCTGCACTGTGTTATACTAGGCGCAATATGTTAATAAAAAACGATGTGACACAGCATGTTTTAATATCGGTTTTTAAATATTGCTTAAACAGTGGTTATATAAGAGGCTACAGTTTATTTAAATGTATATTCATACGTTCTTTATGCATGGTATATGTGTGTATATATATATATATATATATATATACACACATCCACACCTCCGTAATGATATATTTTTTTTTAGATTGCATTAATTCCATTAATCTAAGTAATTAGATTACATTAATACATTTAATTACATTAATTTAATTTAAAATAAATAAAGCTGTACTCTGTTAGGATAAGCAGCCTGAGCAAGAAGCGGGCAGCTGCAAATATTACAGATGTCGCTGGTTTTACCTTTAGAAGCTTCGACTAAACATTAGTGACATATTTGTGATTTAGGACGGAATAATGCTATGAGATAGTGCCAAACCATTGCTGAAGCCATTCCAAACAAGCGAGCAGAGATGGCACAGGAATGCAACGCAGAGCCCTCTAGCGGGAGAAATAATGTACCACACGTCAGCAACGAATAATGGGGACAGACGATTTAAAACTCACCTTGTTAGGGATCGTGTATGACATACAATCACACCTCTTGGGGTGAAGTGAAGTTATATTTTCTCTTTTCTTTTCGTTGTTCTCCATTACTGATGGTCTATTTCTGTCAGTCCTATATGGTGTGCATGCCGGGGGCAGACTGGGGGCGTGGGGGATCGCTACCAGGAAATAATTTTGGCACGCGGGGAAGTGCTTTCATCTGGGCATTAGGATGATTACATGACAAGTAAAGAAGAACTTTGTTCAAGCCTGACTTCTGTCCGCTTTGTCTTTTATGGAGATATTGCACCACTAAAAAGCAAATTCAATTTGCAAGGCGTCCATTAGATTGCACATTAGCCGTGTGTGCTCCACGGTTCAAGCACACTGGCACTGCAAGTGTAGTAAATTAAAGTGAAACTTTCAGTAATTGTTTTCATTTTAGTCACAGTAAACTCAATTACCAACCGTCAGAACCAGTGATTTAACACATTCAAGGTGTGACAATGAACTGCTATAATTACTGCACTGGAACAGCCATGTACATCTACTGCTTTATTCATTTGTTTGCTTATGTGCTCAGTGGCCACATTAATAGGCACACCTTGCTTTATAAGCCTAACATTAGCTGCATGAAAGGTGTTGGGGTAGTTTGCAAACCCTACAGACTATTTTCAAGGTAATTAAGCTGTTGCATACATGTACTGTAGATGAGTGCACAGACTTGCCTGGAATTGAAAATCTCTCGACAGTCCGCTGATCGAAGTTGACAAACTTGACCAATGTTCTTTCATTCAGAACTTCTCTTATGTGCTAGAAATTTTCCTCAGAGACTTCGGTCCATGTTAACATGATAGAATCAGGCAGTTGCAATAGATTTGTCGGCTGCACCTTCATGATGCGAATCTCCCTTTCCACCACATCCCATAGGTGCTCTAGTGGATTGAGATCTGGTGACCATGGAGGTCATTTACAGTAAGTAGAGTGAACTCATTGTCGTGTCCAAAAACCAGTCTGAGATGATATGAGCTTTTTCATAATCCTGCCGGACGTAGCCAATAGATGTTGGGTATACCTTAGTCATAAACAGGATGGGCATAGTCAGCAACAATATTCAGGTAGGCTGTGGCATTTAAACGATGCTCCATACTTTAATCCATACTTTGATGATGTTTACACCAAATTTTAACTCTACTATTTGAATGTTGTATACATATACAGGTATAGCAGGGATCAAGACTTATCTGACACGGCAATATGTTGTGCATTGAGAGATGCTCTTCTGCATACCTTGGTTGTAACAAGTGGTTATTTGAGTTACTGTTGCCTTTCATTTGGCTTGAACCAGGGAAACAGTTAGCCAAGTGAAATAGGCATCAGTTCTCAGGGAAGAATACATCTGGGTGCAACATCAGGCATCAAGGTCCTTCTGCATATTTATTTGCAAATAAAGGGTGTTTATAAGCACCAAGAACGAAAGGATCGAACAAATCTGGTCATTCTTCTCTGACCTCTGCCGTCAACAAGGCTTTTTCACCCAGAGATCTGATACTCACTGGATGTTTTTTTTCTTTTTCGGCCCATTCTCTGTAAACCCAAGAGATGGTTGTGCATGAAAATCCCAGTAGAGCAGAAGATTCTGAAATACTTAAACCAGGCTGTCTGGCACCCATGCCATGGTCAGAGTCACTTAAATCCCCCCTGTTCCCCATTCAGGTGTTTGATGAACATTAACTGAAACTCCTGACCTGTATATGCATGATTTTACACATTGTGCTGCAGGCATATGATTCCAGGCCTTTTGCGTTGCTGAGTTCACTCTTCATTCTTTTGTTCTCAAAATTCTGTAGATGTTGCCACTCCTAATATTCTTACAATCTCTCTGATGTTTTTCTTCTGTTTTAGCAGCCTAAGGATGGCCCGTTTCACCTGCATGGAGAGCTCCTTTGACTGCATGTTGTGGGTTCATGGCATAATCTTCCAAATACAAACACCACACCTGGAATCATCTCCAGACCTTTTATCTGCTTAACTGACGATGAAACAACGAAGGATTTGCCCACTTCTATCCATGAAATAGCTTTTGAGTCATTTGTCCAGTTACTTTTGGTCCCTTTAAAAAGAGGGTGGTACATATTAAAGAGCCGTAACTCCTAAACCCTTCCTCCAATGTAGTACCCTCAAAGTAAAGCTGAGAGTCTGCACTTTATGTCCACAGTGATTATCTAACTGTAAGTTGAATATATTTTAGTAAACAGGTAAAATAACAAAACTTACGTCAGTGTCCAAATATTTATGGACCTAACTGTATATAATGTTACATGATTTATATATGAATCTGATATGCGTAACTCACGATGTAATTAAAGTGTTAAAATACCCATATCTCTGACTATAAAATATAAATGTATTTATGCATATCAATTATGCATACATGTATGACATTGAATGATGACTGGATAATTTACTGCTGAATGGTGTAATTTAACTGAAAATATAAAATAGTTATTTCTTACGCAGCAGATGGGTACTTTCCCTCTTTTCCATCTAATATACACTGCTTAGCCAAAATAAAAGTCACACAATTCAATATTTCATTGAACTGCCTATAGTTTTGATTATGATACACATTCGTCATAGCATTGTTTCTACGTGCTTTTGCAACATCTTAACATTTTTTTCCATCCAGATATTTGCATTCATTTTTCACCGAGATCTTGTATTGATGTTAGGTGAGTTCAACCACTGCATAGAGTCTTCTTTAGCACATCCCAAAGATTTTCATTCGGGTTAAGGTCATGACTCCGTGGTGCCCAAAGCAAATGTGAAAATGATTCCTTATGTCCCCTGAACCACTCTTTGAAAATTCGATCCTGATGAACCTTGGCATTCTCATCCTGGAATATGCCCGTAGTTTCAGGTGCTCAGCTGACATAATTTTATTACTACATACCGTTGCTGAGCTATAATAATGACTCTTTGGTACAGATTTTTTTTTTGGCTATGCAGCGTATCATATTTGCTTGTGTAACTACTTGTTCTCATTCCAAGCACTAAACAAAAACATTTTATAGTTTAACTTGACTGAAGAGCAGGAGTCCATCAATAAATTAAATGTACTACTGGCGTCTAATGTACATTTCTTTGAAGGCAAGGAGTGCCGCAATAAGCATTGCAGCAATAGTGTTAAATGATAAATCCACTGTTGCAGTCACCCCCCAGATCAATACACCCTCATCCCCATGGCTAGCGCGTTAAGCTGCTGTGAGGAGAAACTATGTGGCAAAGAAAATGAATTCAGCAGGCTGGCCGGATAGATTGAGGAAAGGCACAGATTATGCCCTCACTAAGCCAGGCCTCCATGGGCCTCCTTCTACTCTAATTAATCATCTGTATAAGTGTCTGACACCTCAAATGTCTACAAGAGAAGGCATTAGAAAATATCTCCCCCCATGCACCCGTTGCCCTCTTATTTGAAACAAGTGTGAAGAAGTCCAGTAGTCTTGTGGGAATCCACCATGAAGGCTCCATACAGTTCTGCTTAGACTCTTATTTGTAGCATTTTGCAGATTGTTCTTTTGCGTGTTTGCAGCTTAATTATTCTATTCTTATAAGCAATAAAATTGCTGGGACAGAGATGAAAAGGAAATGAAATCAAAATGATGCCTTATTTGCAGAAGTACACTGGAATTCTCCAGATTTAATATATCCCATCTTCTACACACACACACGGGTAACTATTTGTGTGGTACCCCTGGAGCTTTCCAGAGGGTTAAGGGCCTTGCTCAAGGGTCCAACAGACATATAACTAATCTGCCAAGAACAAGATTTGAAGCAGCAACCTTCCAATCACAAGCACAGAGGCCTAACCCGCTGAGCTACACACCACCCCACAAATGTCAAATAATATAAACCTTTGTGCCCAGCTCCCCGGTTTCACATTGTCTTGTATTTTTGCACTTTAAACATTGTGAGTCCCTTCTCTCTACATTGTATACCTTTACATGGATGGAATGACAATAAAGCCCACTTTAACTGATTTGACTTGAAAAATTATTTATGAACAATTAAATCGGAATATTACATGTTATACTGAAACTTTCTATGTATCCAGTTATTGGTTGAATAGCCAGTAAGTCAATATAAAAAGATCAATGTTATAAAGAGAGTAGTCATGCATTGTGAAGCTTGCTCTGCTATGGTGAACAGAGCTACATGACCGAGAAGGGTACAATTAATCGCTTAATAAAAGCTGTTGGGAGGATTTACAATGTGTAGGCACATATCTGTCAGACAGTTTTTTTTTATAGCTTACATTACACTTTTTGACAAAAACAAAGGTAAGGTACAATCACAAAAGACAGCACAAAGGGAAAAGTTTGCAAAGTGAAACAGGCATCGGGTCTCAGGAAGGAGTACACCTGGGTGCAACATCAGACATCAAGGTTGTTTTGCATATTTACTTGCAAATAAAGGGTGTTTATCAATACCAAGTACAAAAAGATCATACTTGTGTCCTTGGCATGAGCATTCATGCTAACTTGCCTCCCAAAAACGAACTTGAGATGCAATGAATCATGGGATTGTTCTAGTTTGGCGAGTATGCAACCGATGTATCCTTGATATTTGGGGCTGGCCAAGAACAACATCCAGAGATTTTTAGCGTCTTCTTCACTTCTGTTTGAGCATTGGAACTGTATTTGGACAATGAAAAGATTAAGTCAAACGGGTACACAAGAATACACGAATGATAAAGTATGCATAACGAAAAATACTGAAAGTGGTCTCTTCTTCCAGTCCCATACAAAAGCGAGTGATCGAGCTGTCTGATGCAATTCTGACTTATTTTTACTGTAATATTAACCAAATTGACATCACAATCCTGCTTGAATGCTTCTATGATAAGACTCAGTGAGAAGCAGTCTTGCTACATACTTTCAATGCTGGTGGTTTTAGTTAAGCTTGCACTCTCTGTTTGCAAAGTTTACATGTTAAACCCATTTATTGGGGGCTTTCTATGGTTTCCTCCCACGCGTAAAAAACAAAGTCAAGCTAACTGGTGTCTCTTAATAGCCCATAGAGTATGGTTGTGTGTGTGAGTATGCGTGTGCCTTGTAGTGAACTGACATCCCATTTCGGATGTACCCCAGACTCACGCCCTGAGCTGCCTGGGATGGGGTGAAGGTGACCTTGACCAGGATAAGTGGTGAGGTGGATTGATGAACATTTCTATGGCAGAGAAGATAAAGGAGAAAATGAAGATTTGAACTTAAAAGCTTCTAATTATGGATATGAGCAAAGTAATTGAAGGGAAGGGGCCCCAGATTATTCGAAGAGAAACGAAAGACATGCTCCAGAGGACTAACATTGATTGGGCATAAGTTTTATATTACGAATTCATGTTTCATTAGACACACTTACTTAGAAGATTCTTTTAACGGGGGCTCTCTGGTCCTCCAGCAGCTGGGGTCAAGCCTGCCTTTCAGACCTTCATGCCACTGCTGAAGCAGAGCCAAGTGAAGTCATTTGCTGAAGTCAAATGTGTACACAACAGTCAAATGCTTACACAATATAACTTTGCTTCTGGGGCATTTCTTAAATATTTATTATGTTTGTATTATATCTGATTTTAGCAAAAACTATCAAAAACTACTGTACATCTTGCATCAGTATAGGACAATTCAGAGTAATTTATTTAAGTAAATAAGGGAACCTCAGAGGAAGGAGAGATGAGATCTTAACTATACCAACCTTGTCATTTCTTTCCAATTTACAGACTGGTGTTGTGTCGTCCACTGTCTGTTTATGCAACAGTGTCATCGCCTTCTTATTGTAAAATGATTTCAAAATGCATTCAGAGGATGGCTCAGTTGCATTATAAATCTCTGACTTCCTACCTACACTATATGGACAAAAGTATTGCACATACAGGAAGTTTTATGACATCCCATTCTAAATCCAGAGACATCAATATGGACTTAGTTCCCCCTTTGTAGTTATCATAGTTGCCACTCTTCTGATAAGGCTTTCCATAAGTTTATGGAGTATTTCGATGGGAATGTTTGCCCATTCATCCAGAAGACCATTGGTGAGGTCATTGGACATGAAGGCCTGGCTTGCAATCTCAGTTCTAGTTCACCCTAAAGGTGTTCGATGGGGTTGAGGTCAGGGCTCAATGTGGGTCAGTCACATTGTTCCATACCAAACTTACCCAAACGTGTCTTTATGGACCTTGCTTTGTGAACTGGAACACAGTCAAGTTGGAAAAGAAAAGGGCTTTCACCAACCTGTTCCCACAAAGCAGGAAATATAGAATTGTCCAAAATGTCTTGGTATCCTGAACCATTAAGAGTTCCCTTCAATGGAACTAAGGGGCCTGGTCCTACCCCTGAAAAAACAACCCAAAACCACTATCCCTTAAGCAGGTAATGTTCTCTTGGCATCTGCCAAACCCAGACTTGTCCATCAGACTGCCAGTGTGATTACTCCCACCACAGAGCACATTTCCACTGCTCCACTACAGTGCTGGTGTGCTTTACACCACTCTATCTGATGCTTGGCATTGTGCTTGATGATATGAGGTGCTGGGGTTTATAACGGAGGAAGTTTGGAACTCTGCAGTTATTGAGTCAATAGACTGTTAGTGACTTTTACACACTATGGCCCTGATTTATCAAAATGAGCGTAGATTCGGGTGCAAAAAATCGGTACACGACAAGCTCTACGTGTGATTTATGAAACAGGGTGTGCCCGACCAATTCCGGCGTACGCACATTGATAAAGCCGGCAGTTGGAAATAAGTGTAATTCATGTGCCGTGCCCCTATTTATTCATGGTTTACATGGCCACGCCTACAGAATTTGCATTACAAGTGAGGTGGAGTTTGACTGCTGTGTGCAATCACGCACGGAGCACCGCAACGTATCACACTGGCTGTACATGCTAGCTGTCATGTGGTGGTTAATATTCTTCGCAAAAGGGTCAGCAATTAAAGACAGTAAAAGAAAATCGATACACGGTAACATTGTTTTAAGTAAAACAAATCATCTTCCTGAGAAATCCTGAGCTCCAGCCCAAATATCTAAAATATGTTAAATTTTGTATTCTCCGTCCTGTGATTTTTCTGCTTAACTTTCCCATAATATTGAGGCTACTGCAATCATGACCGTAGCAAGGAGTTTTCAAATATTGCGGTCAATAATGGCCAACCTGCAGCATGTATGCATGGATAATTATCATGCCAAATACCAAAGACAAGACATCAGTGTCCTCAATGGTAATATAATCCAATCCAGTTTTATTTGTAAAGCACCTTAGGCAACAACACTGGGTCAAAGTGCTGTACAGAGGAATAAAAGACATAACAGCTCTCACAAGGCATAAAATACACATAAAATACAAATGAAGTAAATAACAGACATGACACAAGATGAATAAGACAACAGCCATAAGAATAAAATAAAAGGAATAAAATAAAAAAAAGTAAAATCAAATAAAATAGGCATGAGATAGAATAACACAAAATATGATCAAATAAAGGTCGCCACAGGCATGACTGCAGTAACATAACTTTAAGTATGGAACATTTATAATTACTGCAATCTGTAATCTTACAACTACATGAATTGATAAAGAAAATGTGTTAGTCAAATATAACATTTCACCTGAAATCCTGATAATTATCTGCTTAACATCATTTTAGCGGAACTCTGATCTAAAAATTGTCCGACACAGCTTGATCTCCTCTGCTGCAGCGCGAGTCCGCACTGACAGAAAACGGCGTACACCACCTGAGAGCTGGCGTGGGATTTGAGTGTATCCTACACTCACGTCCAAATTGATAAATCCTGAGATTTCTATTGAAATGAGCGTACAGCTGTTTTTCTGCCGTACGGCCACTTGATAACTGAGGGCCTACATGTATGTGTCTCAGCCCTCGGTGACCCTGCTCTTACTTAGTCTGTTGTTTCTGTTTCTGTTTCTCATAAACACTTTTCACATAAGACACTGCTCTGATATTAATAAACACATTTGGAAATTTACAACACAATATTAGCTATAAAGTAATTTGTAGAACATTATTTAAATGGTTTCAATTTCATGACTGACTGCTACATAGTAGGTCCATTAAATTGAAGATAAAACCATCTCTTTTATGTCCTTATTGTTTGAACTGCTTTTGTGGAACTGAATTATCTCTGAAAGGCCAAAAACAGCCAAGTTTTTCTTTCCACTTTTCCACTTTATTTGAAGTAAAAATTACATCTTAAACTGGTGGAAATGCTAACAATATGGTTCCTGAATTCTCTGCTTGTAGTAAAGGATTACCTTAGATGAAGTAATTACCGACTTATGCAAATATGTATCCTGCCTCTCTGGGCCTTATTCCTGAAACCTGGTTAGCCAGCTCATACTGTATACCCTGAATCTCATTTCAAAGAGAGGACTGATATCAACATTCATTTAGATTTACAGGAAGTAACACCAATGAGCTCCTGACAGTTTAATTTGTTCGTCCATGTGTAATTGCATTACGGAAAAACTTATCCTCCGTGGAGCGAATTTTTCCTTTAGCACATTAAATGTATCCTGAGATTACTGAAACAAGACAAGACAAAATAGGAGACCTTGAAGATGACTAACGGATAGGATAGGAAAAGTACCTAAATTCCAAATAAAATTACTACAAGAACCACTATAGCTCCTTATCATAGCACGCGGTGGCCGTTCAGTGATGGGTGAAGGGGACAGAATGTATAAATCCTTTATTTGCCATTTTCACAAGTACAGGTACAATGGAATTCCTCTCTTTGCCTACCCCATCTTACTCACCATAGCTTTGGGGCTACAGCGCTGGGCCAGCCAATGTATCGCACCCCTGGGGCTGTGGGTTTAGGGCCTTGCTCAAGGACCCACAGAAATATAACTGTTCTGCCGAGGCTAAACCAGTGACCTTGCAATTACGGGCTGCGAGACTTAGCCCTCTGAGCCACACACCACTCTATCTGACTGTCGTCACATGGAACTCCCATTTTACAAACAGTCCTTTCTTGAGTAGCCATTAGTGAACCTGTCACACATGTTGAACATTAGGGTCTTCGTCTGAAGAATATTCCAGCAGGCAAACAACATAAACAATGACAAACTGATGGAGCCTCTCTAAAATTGTCATTAACAAAGACCAGTAATATCGCAGGAGCATTTACCAGCCAATAAGGCATAACCAGCCACTCATAATGCTCTGTGGTAGTGTGGAAGTCATTCATTATTGACTTTCTATATACAGATTAGATTGCAGATGTTATGGAGGTCAACCTTGGTATATGCTTTATCAATATAAACCTGCCTAATAGCAAAAATAAGAGGAAAAGGGTAGCAGTTCTTTAATGTAATGACATTGAGGCCACGCTAATCAATACAAAGCCACAAGCCTCCATCCTTCTTCTCCATGAAGAATAACTCTGCTCAGGCTGGTGAAATGGGGGGGTGTACAAATCCTCTAGGTGGGGGCTTGGCATGCAGTACTCCATGACGTGTGTCTTTGGAAACAAACCAGGATAGATCCATCCAAATAACACAGTTATAGGACTGGTGCAGAGGTAGCCCAGTGCATTCCAAAGACAAAAGGACAAGGATAGGCAACACTTTGCCTACCCCCCCCCCCACCTCACAGCATGAGATCAAGCAGGAGGTGCTCCAGGCTGTCAGCTCACTTATAGCTGAGGACAAACCTAGCAGGTGGTTAGATGTGTTAATTATCATGAACTGTATAGCTGAGGATGGGGTCCAGCACCAAACAGCAATGAATAGGATCCAAAAGTTCTGATATAGATTGCACAGGACTCAAACCAGACATAGCCAGAGGTCGGCAGTTAGACTAAATCAAAAGTATTGTCGCCTGGTAATGTTTCCCTCCCAGGCTCAATTCACCCTACTGGGGAGAGCAGGCAGAGACTGCACTTATTTATATATTTGCCAGAACAAGTGAACAATGTTTGTCAATGTTTTACATTGCACCAATAACAGTATCGTCAATATCATCAGAATCAGAATTCAAAATGAAAATCCATTAAACACATGACCATATCAAGGTGCACGCCTCACGTATCCAGGTCATAAAATGTGCCCTTAATGTTTACATAGGTTAATTTTTTTCTGACTCGCCAGTATAGCAAACTCGTTGTACACAATGTGAAATGAACCTGTAGAACACTATATCAAACCTAAATACTGCAGAAAACTAAACTCTCATTGGCAGTAGCACATATGATTAATTCTACCACGTCTGGGCAGTCATCTGAGATATTTAACGTGAAGGCGCGATATCCACCATCTTAGTGATAATCCCTCATACAAAACACGATCTGACAGGAGCGGACAGGGTCTGCACTGGCAGCTGGCAGTCCTACGCCGTGCTGGACAGCGGAGGCCCTACTGATTTTATTTTGTCTGTGCCTGGTGTTGTTGCTGTGGCTCAGTGTGACTCTAAGTCCAGTTCCTGTTTTGTTATAAGAAGTGCATACCGCCCTGCTCCTTCAAGCCGCCGGGAAACGTCGGGGGGCCAAGCAGTTTACAATTTATTGAGGACTCTGGATGGAGTTTTCTCTGCACCACGGGTTCTTTAGTGAGTGCCCTTTCTTGCGCCACAGCTGGATAAGCAGTCGCAAGAGCGCGGTTTCCCACTAGAGGCTCTTTTTGCTCTTTTCCATGCACCCTTAGCGAAGCTGGCACTTCCAACCAGCCTGGTATTTCAGCTTCAGCTGATGTTTTCCAGTGCCTCCTGGTGGAGTTATCCAATCCTACCATCCCCTCTTTTTCTGCGTCCTCAGCTATGCATGGTGTGGAGCACCACATAACCACTGCATGCGAAGGCCATACAGCTCGACCCTGAAAAGTTGTCTGCTGCCAAGGAGGAGTTTACCACATTGGAGCGTTTGGGGATTGTTTGACGTTTTGACAACCCGTGGTCTTTCCTTGCCTTATGGTGCCCAAGCCTGGTGGTGGATGGTGCACTTGTGGGGACTATAGGCACCTTAATGATGCCACTACCCTCGACCAGTTCCCTATTCCCCAGATCCCGGATTTCTCAGCCCATTTGGCAGGAACTGTCACCTTTTCCAAAGTGGACCTAGTTAGGAGCTACCATCAGGTCCCTGAGCACCCTCAAGAGACCTCTGTTGTCATGCCTTTTGGTCTATTAGAGTTTCTCAGGATGCCTTTTGAGCTGAAGAACACAGCTCAAACTTATCACTGCTTGATGGACAGCATTGTGCAGGACATGCTTTTTCTACTTGCTTCTTTGCACATTATCTTAGTTGCCAGTGCCACATTGAATGAGCATTTGAGGACATTGATTGCAGGTCTCAGTGCTCATGGATTGACTGTATATGGTACTAAATGTCAGATTGGAGTCCCTTCTGTTAATTTTCTTGACCACTGCATTACTCAGAGCCTGCAGTACCTCTCCCTGAGAACATTAATACCGTTCGGGATTTCCCGCAATTAGTCATAGTCATATTTTCTGGGGATGGTTAACTTTTACCATTTTGTCATCCACAGGGCTGTCCACATCATGTTTCCACTATACTCTGTACACTGTAAGGGTATGTCATCCAAAGCAGCGGTCGAGTGGACTTCAGCGCGGCATCAGGCATTCTGCAATGCTAAACAGGCCTTGATGGATGCTCTGTTGCTCATCCATTCCTTACCAGATGCTTCCATCACCGTCACTGTAATGCTTCAGATGTTGCTGTAGGCGTAGTACACAAGCAGCTAGTTAATGGGGTATGGTAGCCACTGGCCTTTTTCAGTCACCAGTTGCACTCGAATGACCATAAATACAGCACTTCCGACCATGAGCTCCTCAGTCTGTACTTAGCAGTGTGCCATTTCCACTTACTGTCGGAAGGGTGTCCGTTTATCACTTTTGTGGATCAGAAAGCATTGGTGGCTGCGATGAGCAAGATTTTGCCCATCAGCAGCATCAGCTGGTATTTATTTCTGAGTTCGCGGCAGATGTCTGCCATGTTGCCACAATGTGGTGGCCTCTCACATTCAGTAGTTAGTTCTGTCTACATCAGCGCAGATTACGCCCTAATGGTAGCTGACTAGGCCACTGACAGTAAGATTCAGTGGTTGCGGTCTGCGGACCCCGGTCTGTGGCTGCAGGATGTGACGTCCGGGGATCCCACGCTACTGTGTGATGTCTCCATGAGTGACCTGTTGTGCAGTGTGCCTGGTGGTGTTGTGCATTTGACTCTGTCCATAGTCTTTCTCCTCCTGGCTGCAAGGTCTTGCCGAAGCTGCTTTCTGCTTAGTTTGCTTGGCAAGGGCTTAAGTCCGATCTCCACAACTGGACTTCTTGCCTTGCTTGTCAGCCTGCTAAGATTCAGGTGCACACTAAGGCTCTTCTGACACCTTTTTCCGTCCCTGAACGTCACTTTGATCATGTCCATGTGGATTTGGTTGGTCCGTTGCCACCATCCTGTGGTCACATGCACCTTTTTACTGTTAACCTCCGCAGCGACGGCAGATGTGGTTAGCGCTTTCGTCGGCCCCTGGGTCACTCGTTTTGTAATGCTCGCTGACCTGTCGCCTGATCGCGAGTACGTCTGAGTCGTGGGGTGCAATTGGCCGTTAGTTAGGGATTACCCTCAACTATACCACCGCCACAAGCTAACGGGTTGCGTGAGCGCTTTTCGCCACTCTCCGAAGGCTGCCCTTTCTGAATTTCTTCAAGGTGTATCTTAGTGTGCCAGGTTGCTGTGGGTTTGCAGACAGCTCTCTAAGCCTAAGCTTCACCTGCCGAGTCAGCTTGCTGATAGCCCTTGCGGGTGCCTGGTCATTTTCTCCCGGATGCGTCAGCTCCTCGGTCAGCCAGGCTGCAGCGCTCGGCTTTTCAGGACACTGTGTCTGCTTTTGGTCCGATACCCACATTGCATCATGGTCTTCCACGTTCTTACATTCTGAAAACATACAAACCGGCGGATGCCCATTTTGTATTTTGTTCCTCCGTGCAGCAGGCCTTTTCATGTGCTGCAGTCCAGGGACAAGTTTTTTGTTTCGGACATGGGCAGTAAGACGGACCTCATCGCAAGGGTATTGTGAAAGTTTTCTGATTCTACAGATGTCTATACAGTATGTTTAATATTGGGCCAGTATTACCCTTATTATCCTTAGAACATATTTCCTACTTACTAGCCTGTCTGTTTCACGTGTGTCCGATATAATCTTCATTTCTGTTATTGGTAGTAAGCATACCTGGTATTGGTAGATACAGTGGTGAAATATACTTACATTGACACTGATGACAGTGACATTTGAAAAGCAGCAACATTTCCATGCAATCAGTAAAGATAGTCAGAGTTTATTACTGTTCTGCACATTTGTACTGCATTTTACTTAATGCATTTAAGTTTTTTTAAAAGGATTTTAGATGAAAAATCTAAGGTCACTGTAAAGAAAAAAGTGTTTCATAGCTGTAAGTTGGTACTTGACATTCTATAAGGATTACAAGTCTTCTGCCTGCTATGAAATGCCCATATTTGTCACAAGTGTATGTCACTGAGGCAGCCTGAATTATGCAGTGACAGCTGATTTATTACATTAACATAATAATATGCAACCTTACGGGTCGGGGAGAACAAACAGATGCTAGGATAGAGTAGATGTGGGACAGCAGAATTGGGCTTGCTGTTGCCGGACACAATATCAGAATATTGTTTACATTTAGTGTCGTGAGAAATGCTAGCGTTGGCTGCAACAGAAAAGGGGAGAGACCACGCTCTGCTAAGTATTGTTCAGTGGAGTAGGGGAGGAGCAGCTTCGAGAGCTGAACATGCCAAAATAATAAAAAGCTCGCTTTTGGTTACGGTACAGAGAGGTCAAGTTTTAACCTAAACAAAAACTGAAGTGAAAAACAAAAGTTAACCCTCTAACTAGCCATAATGAGGGGGATAAAGAATTTGAAACACATTCCTTTGCACTCCCTAGTTTCTTAGCTATCCGCAGTGTATATTATATTCACAAAAAAATATACACCCTGTTTAGAGATAGTTAAAGCAAGTAAATTCAAAATGGCTAGGCTGAGCGCCTAACAGTCAAAGGGTCAGTTTACAAAAAAAATGATCTACAGTTACCAAAGAACAGGATAAGGATATTTTCCTTCATACTTTTAAAGGAAACTGTATACTGGAAATTGGCCACCTTGGTGAATGGAATAGACCCACTAGACCATTATACCTGGGCTTGTAACAGAGTTAGAATCACCATGCGTGGTAGGCATGACGTCTGATTGGTACATAGGCACTGGATCCTAAATCACAAACCAGTATATAAACAGACTATATCTATCTACCTATCTATCTATCTATCTATATAGATATATGTATATATGTACTGTATATCGCTATATTTCTATAGAAAATCTATGAAGGATATTTATTGTATACGCGTACAATGTGTACATATACAATAGTGTTCAATTTACAAAAATTAGAAGACCTATCATAGCATAGTCCTGACAAAAATTTGAAGGCTTATTATGGTATGGTGCCCCTGTGGGTATCACCATTGTCTTCAAAGTCAGTAGCTGAGAATCCCACTCTGTGTGTACAAGCTGTCTCAGACTTCCTGAAGGTTCTCATGCTTTGTGCTTCCTTGGACTGGGTCCTGGCTCACCATAAGCTAGGCATAGAACATAAGTGGTTAGTCTGTGCTATTTTCCCTTGGATGCGGTATGATGTCTGCAACAAACCAAGATAGGGCAGATGTGCCCTCTTTAAAAATATGAGCTGTAAACTTGACAGTGTGTATTTGGAAACTAATGAAGGGCCATGAGCATCTTGTGAGACGTACCAGGAATTGCTGTTACATCAAAGTGCTCTGACAGGGACAACTGCATTTCTAAGTACACAAACTGTCTTCTCAAAGTGGCACACACTGGAGTGCATCTATCACCACTAACAGCACATGGAGAGGGAAAGTACCTAGCATGTTGCATGAAGAAGCACTTATACAACAATTCACATAAAAAAGACATCAAAATTAATTTCCCTGTGACAAAAGCTTTTTATTTAGTTATATACAACAAATTCTGTTGCTATGTTGTGTCTGGAAGACAACATGCACAAAGAACACATGTTCTGAGGATTTGTATGTGTGGTGTACACATTGCGGAAGGAGTCAGTATGTTTGGCATAAAACACAGCAGTCACAATGTATTAGACAGAAGAGATCAAGAAAATATGTTTGTGACCAGTTTCAAAAATGGAAAAAATGCATAGTTTGCCATTTAAATATATCTTCCTAAGAGTTTATTTTTTAATTACTTGGGTTGAGTGTGACCTCTTTAAGGCAACCACACTCAGGTGCACCCAGTTAGAGGACTTTTTAAAAGAGGTAAGTTAGTGGTAGAGGAGCAGCTTGGCAGCAAAGTTAGTTGTGTTTAGATAGTTCTAACAATGTTGGGATTTTATCTGGAATTTAGCTATTTAGTTAGTTTAGTATCATATTTCCTCACATATATGTAGTGACTAGCTTCTTATTATTCTTTTTATTATTAAATCTTCTTGCTTTCTTTTAGAATTTCAACAGATGGTACAAGACACAAAAACCGAATTGTCTCAACCTAAATTTTAAAGTCTTTATAAAAATTAAATAGCCCCATGAGGAACTGGTGTAAGCACTATACACTTTTGTGTGTTGCACTACAAATATGTAATAGAAAGCAATTCATTAATGCTGCTAATGCCTTGTACACCATGTTACTAACACACAACACGCCAAAAGGCTTCTTAAGAGCGTTGTTAATTTTTCCAGCTCTTGACATTGCTGTTAATTAGATTCATAATGTCTCTGAGGAAAAGAGGCTAGAATCTCACAGGTAGCTCTCTGGGCTGTAGTTAGATTTTCATGGTCCTCATTTAACATTCTGTCCTGTTACTGATGCAGGTGTTGCACTTACTTTCTGAATGGCACCTGAATGCTAATATCGTAATGTAATAAGGTCTTTGAAATGTGAAGCAGTCATTCTCAGAATCATAATGCCTGAATCCCAACTGACTCCCATCACAGCCGTCACTGATGCAGGATACGCTGATGTAGTCTGCAACCCCCCCCCCATCCAGCACCATCTTTCCCTAACTTTTTTCTTATCGTTTAGTGATTGGATTCTATTTTCATCTCCTTTTAATGCTTGTTCTTTATATTCCTCTCCCACAGGCAGACTCTGCAATTGCCAGTATAACTTGTCAATTCTCTGAACATACAAATATACATTTGAATTGGAATTTAATTAGCAAGTCTATATGTTAGATTCCCAGCCCCAGTAAATGTCTGTGTGGGTTTATTCTTGACACTTTGGCTTCTTCCACAGTACAAAACTTGGCCAGTGGTACATGCATATCCTGTACATTCTCTGCCATGGACATGGACCTACCATCCGTGTCTTGTTTCCTTGGGGGGGCTATTTTCCGAGCATTATTTTCCAGTGTCATTTTAAGCAAGGGCATTTCAGGATACAGATCACTACTGCAGTGTCTATTAAAATACATAAACGGACAGAATGACCTGTCAGGCCAAAGGGACTTGTAAGCGTTTTTCTGATAAACCCTGTGTCTAGCCAAAGCTGTTTTGAGAATTGGATATTCAGTGACAATTAAAATGAACGAACACTCAAAGAAACGGAGAGTCTCTGCCAAGTTGCACTTTAGGTTAAATGATTGCTGCAGTACTGAAACCAACCAAATGGCTTTCTGCTAATAGTCAGCATCCGACCAAAATGTGCAGAATCAGTGATCTGTGTGGTGGGGGTGCAGCTTTTACTGTGCCCCCCCCCCCCCCCCCCCCCCCCCCCCCCCCCCCCCCCCCCCCCCCCCCGTTCGCAGGAAAATATGTTTGACACCCCCCTTTTCTTTTTTTTTTTTTTTTTTTTTTTTTTTTTT
>JAODKM010000020.1:2852548-2867375 GCA_026780845.1 Petrocephalus sullivani | reverse complement strand
AAACTCGGTTTCTCCTAATGGTAGGTATCCGTCCAAAATGGGCAGAATCGGTGACTTTTGGGGTGGGGGTGCAGCTTTTTGTCTCCCCCCCCCCCCCCCACACACACACACACACACACACCCATCTCTCCATTGGTTAGCAGAAAATGTTCTTTCACTCATTGCTTACATTTTTATTGTGCAATGTTTGTCTTATAACAGGAAATTTTTTCAAAAGTAAACCTGTAAACTTTTTTTCACCAGCGGATTTCCCAAAGAACTATTAATAATTACTGAATGCAATATCAATATGCAACATTCTGGTTTCATTCTTTTTGTGTTGAAAAGCTGATTTTTTGGATGGTCACAAAATTTAAGCAGTCCAGTCTTTCAAAGATAGGGACAACTACCTATACAGATATATATGTTTTATTTCAAGGGGAACAAAAATACTCTCTCCTGTGTCTTGGGATGGTGAATAGACAGGTCTGGGCAGTGAGAGCTGGGTGTTTATGATGACAGTAAGGGTTCTTTCCTGGGATAGCAGGGATACCATAGTGTATGGATCCATGACACACAGTAAGATCACATGAAAAGAAAACTGTGGTACTGACATGAACTGGAAGTAGAGCCAATGTTTGGGACAGGATGACTTTCTTTGGGCTATACAAGGACTGCAGTCCTAGTAACAAGAAATTCAGCAGTCAGTACCTTTCTTCTTGGGAATGGAATGTAGTGGACAGAAGGAGCTAATCAATATGCAGTATTAGTCACCTAATTCTTCCTCTCAAGCTGGACACCAGACATCATGGACACCAGCACGTCTGTCCATCTTCCAAGTGCTTATCTTGAACATGGTCGTGGGTAGCCTGGAGCCTATCCCGTGGAAGCACATGGCACAGCTCAGAGGAAGGACCCTGGATGGGATGCCAGTACATCACAGGGCACATAAACAAACATCATCACACATTATGGGCAATTTAGCGACACTGATTATTCTAACTGCATGTCTTTGGACTGGGAAAGGAAATGGGGAGATCATCCATAGATCCCATAAAGACGGAGTGGATTCAGACCTCCAGCCCTGCAGGTTTGAGGCAGTAGCACTACTCGGTGAAGCTCCCGGATACATGCAGATGATGACATATCATGTGAAGTCCTGTCTTTGAATCCAGCAGCAGACTGTTGTGTTGAACCCTTCAGAAAGATGCTTAACCTCCAGGAAAAATGGATTAGAACTAAATAAGGCTCTCTTGATTAAAGTGTCAGTTAAGCAATTAAAATTTAGCAGAAACATTATGTGCTACTTGACAGTTTGGTTTAATTACCGGGAATAAACTCTTCAGTGCTTGAAAATCCATTTTAACCGTATTTACATTTTTAGCAATGTGTCAGGGTTTTGCTTTTTAAAAGACGATAACGAGCGTCAAATAACTGTCATGTTGAGTGTCATTTGAACAAGCAAAAACAAATCATTGTATAACCAGAAACAACTGGTCATGCTTCATGCTGGGTTCTGACACAATCTATTTCTGATTTCAATATTAATGCATAGGCTAATGCACATTTCAATAGTAATTTTTTAAAGCATTTAAAAGGATTTTGGAACGTGTCTGAATAAAATAAAGGAATATTCCCTGGTATAAAATAGTACAAGGATTCTCAAATGACCTCATCAATAAATTGCACCGATTTTACTATTGCTAGTTAAATATACAATAAACATCTGCATTCTGTGGCAGGCAAGGAGGCACAGGGTGCAAATCAGGGGGCGCAGAAGGCCAGGGGAATGGGGGGGTACGTTACATTGAGACCCTGATCATGGCTGGATAAGTTTAAAAGTTGCTAACTGTTTGGTCCCCCCAACTTCAAAAATCTACCCTGCACCCCTGGTACAAATACCCCTGGAGGATTTATTTACGTAATTTTGGGAAGTATACAAAGTGGCTGTGGTCTTCCCCCAAAACAAGCAGGAACAGGTTTATGACAAAGTTGGGGTTTCAAAGGTAGCAGTTCTATAATCCTCCAGGTTATCTGTTCTCAAGGGCAGCAAAATCAACAAAAAACAATCCCACCCCCTGTTTGGAGCAAACAACGCCTCCCAGCTGCATCCTGTTAACAGCTGTTAGCACCCTCCTGCACTGACCATGAGTAAACCATGGTTACAGAGTGTCTGCATGGTGCCAAGTGGTGGTTGCTAGTGTACAATGGATTCCCTGGGGGCATTACCCTCATATACAAGCAAACATATACTTTTTACATTTTTCTTATTGAAATTACAATATCTAAAGATATGTTATATAATGTAACACATAACTACATTTAAATTTTTCTTAAAACTGAACATGGCCCAATTATAGCCTGTTACATGCCTTTATTTGCTCACGTGTATTATATCGTTTCATATATGTCATGTAACTATGGTAAATCATTGCAAATGCAACCTTTTTATCCAATTATTTTCCTATTAGCTTTATGAAGGTCGACACGACAAATGCATTGCCCTCTCCAAAAATAAAATCCTCAAGCATATCTCTCAGCATATTTTTCATTCTGTCCTCTGAAGGTAAAGGTCACAATGTATCTCAGAAGCCCATGGCTCCATTAGGTCTCCTTTTAGGCTTTCAGGGTAATCTCATAGTAACTCCTACTGTATGTGTCTGAGCTTATTTGTACCTACAAGATAAGGAATACTCGAGTCGTGACTATTAGAATAGCACACCATAAGGTCTAAAGTTTCTGTGATAGCTTGTCAGACAAGGTGACTTCAATGTTGGGTTCTCATTTTAACATCCCAGCTGACTCTGATGATTAGCAGAAATTGTATACTGGCAATGACAGTCTGATGACACGTATCCAGTATAAATATTACACAGATACTCAGCAAAGCACTACCCAGCATTCTCTGAATATTTTTTTATTTTTTACCTCCCTTTGATATTTTCAAATGTCAGGTCCGTAATTGAATAGGTCAGAACCGCAATATGTTAAATATGGCTTTGTGGCTGATTTAAAGGGGGGGGGGACAGCCACCCTCGTCAAACTAAATGTGTTGTGTAAACAACCATAGGTGGCATCTGTCATGGGACATCTGTGATGACAAAATGTGACAGTGGCTCCAGAGGACCATGGAACACATGTTCACAGACTAAGATGAGTCACAGTTTAGTACAACCCTTGTACAACTCATGTGAAGTTGGGACGTTCTGCAAATTGTAAATAAAAACAGAATGCAATGATATGGAAATCTCATAAACCCATATTTTATTCACAATAGAACATAGAAAAGATATCAAACGTTAATCCTGCGAAAATGTATCATTTTAATGAAAAATTAAGGTAATTTTTAATGTCATGGCAGCAACACGTACCACTGTGCGGCATCCCCCTTTCTTTTAACAACAGTCTGTAAATGTCTGGAGACTGAGGAGTTCAGTTGCTTGAGTTTTCGGAGAGGAATGTTGTCCCATTCTTGTCTGATACAGGATTATAGTTGCTCAACTGTCCTAGGTCTTCTGCATCATATTCTTCATTTTATGATTCGCCAAATGTTCTCAATGGGTGAAAGATCTGGACTGCTGGCAGGCCAGTTCAGTACCCGGACCCTTCTTTTACGAAGACATGATGTTATAATTGATGCAGTGTGTGGTTTGTCATTGTCATGTTGGTGAATGCAAGGTCTTAACTGAAAGAGACATCATCTTGATGGGAGCATATGTTGCTCTACAACTTTTGGCATTGATGGTGCCTTTCCAGATGTGCAAGCTGCCAATGCCATATGTACTAATGCACCCGCATACCATCAGAGATGCTGGCTTTTGAACTGAACACTGATAACATTCTGCGTGGTCCTTCTGCTCTTTAATCCACATGAGATGGAGCACAGCACAGTTTTCCACTTTTTTTTAAAATGAGCTTTGGCCCAGAGAAGATGTTGGTGCTTCTGGATCATGTTCAAATACGGCTTCTTCTTTGAATGGTTTTTACCTGGCATCTGCGGATGGAACGGCAAATTGTGTTCATTGACAATGTTTTCTGGAAATGTTCCTGAGCCCATTCAGGAGATTTGTAATCCTCTGCCCATCTTTACTTCTGAGAGACACTGCGACTCCAAGATGCTCTTTTTATACCCAACCATGTTACTGACCTGTTGCCAGTTGACCTAATTAGTTGCAAATTGTTCCTCCAGCTGTTGCTTTTTTGTACCGCTAACATTTCCAACCTCTTATTGCCCCCGTCCTAACTTTTTTGCTGGCATGAAATTCAAACGGAGCCAATATTTTTAATGAAATAACAAAATGTCTCACTTTCAACATCTGATATGTTTTCTATGTTCTGTTCTGAATAAAATGTGGATTCATGAAATTTCCATGTCATTGTATTCTGTTTTTATTTACAATTTGAACAATGTCACATCTTAATTGGAATTGGGGTTGTATGTTGTTTCAATAATATAACTAAAGAAATCTCCAACCAAAATATGATCATTTTGTTATTTGAAAGGCTGCATCTGTTTTGGGAATTGACTTGGAGCCCATGGAAGTAGTCATACAGGGAAAGACAAGCAGTATGGAGAATGAATCACACCTACTGCATAATTCCCAGACCGAACCAAAGCAAAGAGCACCCAGTAACAGCATCATACAGCTGTGCGCTTCTCAGGAGCCTTACCTGAGGTCTTTCCTGCCAGCTGGCATCAGACTCTACCCTCAGTCTCTCTCCTGACCTAATTTATCACACCATATTCATTGTTTTTGCACTTTGTACTTTTTGATCTGTTGCCCTTCCTTGTTATTTGTATCTCTTTCTAACATCCCTTTTTTGGAAGCAATGAGTGTAGGTGTGTTTATTTGCCACTCTAATGTCGGCAATTCCCTTGGGGGTCAATAAACTCTCTGTCTGTCTGTCTTTCTTGAACATCACTGGTTAAATTCCTCAGCTGTCAAAGCTGTCCTTGAAAAAGGGGCATAGATTTCAGATTTCAATTTATAAATAAATTGTTCATATTCATAAATAGATTTTAGCTCTTTAAGTTAACATTGCACTCAAAAATGTGATGCTAAGTATATAATCACTAATTTGATTGTACAAAACTAAATAAAGGAGACTGAAAAACATTTTGCACCTGGGCTTAAAAATGAAACTACATATTTTGAAATGACATTCAGATCAGTTCATGAAGTAGACTAACATGCAGGCACTAGGTATAATATAAAATGAGCTAAGGCTGAGTGACAGCATGCATTTACTCCAAGCAGTTTTCTAAGCCTTATTTCACTATTTTCTTCTACATTGAATGTATTTTTTATGCAAGAAATGCATTTTCAGCTCATGTGAACAGCTATAGATACATCAGTCTTTAGCAAATGTAACTATGTAGAGGCTGATTTCTACAGCATGTACTGTTGCAGATTGTCTATTATAGACATGAGAAATTGTGCATGGATGACTTGGTTGACAATGGTAGCATGGCCTGTCAATAAAATGTGCTGTTTTTTCATGAACAACATAACCCATCAGTGTGGACAGCGTATACTTATTTCTGTCAAAGTCTCATTTATGTTTCTTATATATGGTTGAAGCAATGACTGTCACACTCAAGAGAGATTTAGCCAATCACTTACAGCTACGATACTTTCTCCTTAGTTTTAAGTAGACACATGGCAAAAACAGCCACGGTCTACTTTAATCATTTATTTATTTATTTTTTTGTTTTTACTTATTTATTCATATGTTTTTATTTGTTTGTTTTTACTTTTTATTATTGTTAATTTCATAATTTTTTGTTTTACTCTTGTTGGAAAAGAGGGTGGGAGATACAGAGGTTTTGGCATCTATCTCTGGAATTGGGAGTCATAGGACAAAATTATTTTTTCCAAAAGAAGAATTATTGCAAGAATTATGCCAAAAGTTATTGTAATTAGGACTAAGTCTCTGCCTACTTAGATTTTTTGCTAATTTGCATTATGAGAAAAATCAAAACGTTCAAACTCATCCTGGGCCATTCAGCTACTTCACGCAAAATTTGAACTGCAGCATCTTGAGACCCCGCACACAAATCTGTCAGTAGGATTTTTATCAGGCAAATCATTCTGAAGCTAGAAACCAAGGAACTTGCACTTAATGACAGATTTCACATCAACAGAACAAATCGATTCTCACCACACTTGCTAGGCACAATATATATTTTAATTGATGAATTTTAATTGAATGTTTTACAATTTTCAAAATGAATACGACCTTCGTTATGAAAGGTTATGATTCTTTTACATTATGAAATGTGTGAGATGTGTGATTGCACTAGTTCCATGATACATTAACAGATACACGCATAAAAAAATTGGCTTTCTGAGAACTTGAATTTTTTGTTTAGCCATGCATGACTTGATACAGCCCCCCCAGAGCATGTAGTGAAAAAAGCACAGGTGGCGAATGCGCTTAAGGGTCATTTACATGTGACATGCCCATATTTTGGTATTCCTCGGCCCAAAGCATGTAAATCGCACTTCAACCCCACACTCATGCTAATGGGACGCTTAAGTCAAAAAGCATGCGGCTGCGCATTTTCTTACTTTTCTGCATGGGAGAATCGACCCCTTAGTTTGACAACAGAAGAACGTTACACTGTTATCTTCTGAAGCCATCTGCTAATCTGTTTATCAGTAAATAGGGCAATGATAGGCATTTTCTCCATGTTTGATTTACTGCTCAACGTAAATGATACTCAGACATAAAACAAAATGAAGTGTCTCTTAAGCATCCCATGTAGAAATAGCATCTGTCTTCAAGAGATGCTTTTGTCCTGCTCCGAATGCTGTATTGCCGCATCTCTTCAAAACTTACACACTCACCTTGAAGGGTTCTTTCTGTTGCCATGGTGATATACAGTACCTCTGACAAATTCACTTGTGTAAATAAAATGCAGTTATATTTCGTGGACAGAAAGAAATTATCCTGGCCTAGTGAGTAGATTACACATGCAAAACATAATATGCAGTCATGTAATCGAGAAAGTACACCCTCTTTTGGTTTTAAGTAACAGGACATTAAAAAAAATCATCTGGTCCTTACCAGGTTCTAAAATTTTTTTATCTAACATCAGATGTAAAACACACAATAGATTCCACCATGTCATTATATAAGAAAAATGAAGCAAACATATGACAGACTAAGTGCACCACCTCCATGAATCAATTGCTCGGAGAAGCAGCTTTTGTTACGGCGGGGCAGGGCAAAGGTAGACAAGGGTGATGATCCACTGAGCAACTTCCGAGACAGAAAGAGGTTTATTGAATAAACTGAAACACGATAGAGAAAAACACCAAAACCACGAGGGGTCAAACAGAAAAAAAAATAAAGAACAAGCTAAAGAAACTATTAACAATACACAAATTGCCCCTCGGGGACAAATAAAGTTTCTTGATTGATATGCAGAACAAAGGAACTCCGTCCAGGGTGAAGAAATTTCCAAAACTTTGTTTTCATCATTGTATCGTCAGAGTGTGTACCGTTTAGTGTTTGCACGCTCATTGACAGTGCGTTTTCAAAATTTTCATGTGGAAATTTTTATATACCGTATATACTCGAGTATAAGCCGAGTTTTTCAGCATCTTATACTCGAGTCATTACCACAATTAATTTTAAGTTCAACACACATATACTGTATACGATCAGCATTGCTAATGCCTCATACAGACATTAGCAACGTCTGTAAGAAGCAGTCTCCGCCAGTGATCAGACTGATCGCTGACAGATACTGAAGTGCAGAATGGCAGTGTACAGACAGAGGGGCGGGTGCACGAGTGCGGAGGCTTGTGACAGGCAAGGCAAGTGACAGGCTTGGCTGCCTGTCGGCGGTGGGGGCTCGTTCATGGATCCGGAAGGACGGATCTACGTACGAGCCTCTGCCGTCCACATACAGATATCAGATAGTCGTTCGACAATAGCCCCCAGGCTCCTGCCAGGCGACTTTAATCGGGTGTCTGTATGTAGTTTAGTGTTTGTTTAGTCCTTTTAAATTTGCCATAGCTTGCCATATAATGAGCCTATACCAGTATGTGCAGTCATTATTTTAACTCATGTTTTCTTTAAAATAAATGATTAAAAACATATAGCCCACTCATGTCTCACTTAATGTCATTTTATTGGTATATATTCTGATGATTGAAACCTAAAAGCAGCTGCTGCATTTCCCACCCTAGGCTTATACTCGAGTCAATAATTTTTTCCTGTTTCTTAGGTAAAATCAGTTATGTTGGCTCCTCGGCTTATACTCAAGTATGTCCGGTGTGTATATAACATATATATATATGTTTTTGTCTGGGCAGGATTACTTTTTTAGTAACAGGAAGAACAGTTTTTAAAAATACACGTGTGGACGAGGCTTACAGAGCGTATGGATAATAGCACCAGAAGGGACGAGGGCAGTACGAATACGCAGGGATGATAAAACACAACCTCTCATTTGACTCTACAACACTTTGGTATACAGAGGAGTTCATGGTCGACTGAATGACCGCAAGGTGCCCAGGTCCTGTGGCTGTGAAACAAGCCCAAATCATCACCCCTCCACCACCGTGCTTGACAGCTGCTATGAGGTGTTTGTGCTGATATGCTGTGTTTGGTTTTTGCCAAAAGTGCTGCTGTGCATTTTGGCCAATCCATATGGTCTTGTCTGTCCAAAGGACATTCCAGAAGTCTTGTGATTTGTTCAGATGCAACTTTGCAATTGTTCTAATTGTTCTATCATGAACTTTAACATGTAACATGCTAACTGAGGCATATGGAGTCTGAAACGTAGCTCTTGGGTTTCTTTGTAATTTCTCTGAGCACTGCACGGTCTGACCTTGGGGTGAATTTGCTGGGATGTCCACTCCTGGGAAGACTGGCAACTGTCTTGAATGTTTTCTCACTGTAGAATGATGGACTTCAAATTGTCTGGAAATGGCCTTATAACCCTTTCCAGGCTGATGTGCAGCAGCAATTGCTTCTGTATGATCACTGCTGATGTCCTTCCTCCTTGGCATTGTGGTGACACACACCTGAATGCTCCAGACCAGCAAAGTGCCCAAACTTCTTCTCATTGAGGTGGCCACACTTGCTGATGATTAATGGATTATGTGCATTTGATTAGTAGCACCTGGCTTCTACTTACCCTCATAATTCCTATGCTCCTGTATATAAATTTTTACACACTGCTTCTGCATTTTGGCTTTTTTGATAAATAGATAATGACACAGTATAATATGTTGTTGTTGATCATATGTTGTATTTACCTAATTTTAAGACCTGCTAAGGAACAGATGATTTTTTTTTATTATGCCCTGGTATATAAAACCTTAATATTGAAAGAGTGATACTTTATTTTCACATGACTGTAAATATTGACCTACTGCTAAAGGTAACACATTGTTCTATAAAATATTGCCACAGAATGCTGAAACATGTCATTACATTCAGTCCTTTTTGATTCTTAAAGTTGTATATGGCCCAGTAGAACTATATGTCTGTGAATGTCTGTTGCCCCTGGCAACAGCACAATAGCTGGACGACATGTTACATTACTGTGTTACCATGACTGAATGTATATTTGGGCACTAAGGTCTATTCCAGGCTGTCTTTGGGAGCAGATATAATGGACCAACATATGAATGAACCTGTAATATGGACTCCTGTCAACTTCACAAAGCCACATGTCCATATACCTTGACTTGGATACATCTGATATGTATGTGCATTCTGACACAGCGACTGCTTGGACATTTCAGTTTGGAATGAGCTAAGGTAGGGAATACTAATATTTCAAGGCAATAGTGGGAGTATTAAAGGGGACATTAAGAGGTTGAGTGTACAACAATTATGGCCATGAAGTGGAACTGGGGATGGACGAATGAACACAGGGATGGGACAGTCTGCAAAAGGGGCAAGGTGATGAAACGGGTGTTTGAGCAGGAGGCAAAGGAGAGGACATCCATCACCCAAAATCTGGATTAGATGGTACCTTGCTTCAACTCCAGCAGAGCGAAGGGCAACTTGTTCTCCAAGGGGGTTGTGGACACCACCGTCTCCCTTCTGCGCATCCTCTTCTTCCTCCACAGGCAAAGGCACACCTGTGCCAACAGCGAAATTGTGCATCATGGCTGTGTCAACTGTAACTGCACAGCACCTGCATGGCCCTCAGCACAAACCCTCCTGCTGATTTATGCAGGCACCGAAAGCACTGCATTCGACGATGGTGCAGGCGTGAGCGCTGTTATAATGCTGTTCAGCCTGTGTCACCAGATTTCTGACTGGAGTGAGGAAATACCGCTGGAGGGGGTAGCCGCTGTCTCCAAGGAACACACTCTGGCTGAATCGGCCCTCGCAGAGCTGTAGTGGGTGCTGCCTAGTCACTTTGCCACCACATCCAGGATTTTGCCCATGTGGTCCACCACCACCTGAACATTGATAGTTGTAAATCCCTTCCGGGAAATGAAGGACTGGTCCATCATGGATGGGTTTTCATTGGGGATGAGTGTCACATCCACCACAGCCAGGACTTGGGGGATGCCCGCTATTGAATGGAACCCTTGGTGTACCTCCATGATCTCATGTCTTGCCAAGGGCAGACAGATGTGGTGTCTCCCATGAGATGTTCACTGCCTCGAGGCACCTGGACACTTGCCCAGTCCATACTCATCTCCAACGACCAAGTAGCTCCCTGCCGCACAGAAGCGCGGAGCCGCCAGAAGCTGGATTTCCGGGCTGAGAGTGTGGGCCTGGTTAGACGTGGAGCCACGACAGCTAGGAGTTCCATTATTTGCCGTCGTGGGAGTCAAAACTTCTACAGCAGTGCATGGGGTCATGGACATGGGGTCTAGAGGGCAGAAGCTTTGCTGAATTAAATGACTGACATATCCTACGCAGCTCCGGTGATGGCGCTGTCTACGGCTTACGCATTTTATCGTTGCCATGGTTTGGCGTTACTCAGCCCCATGACGGCTCCCTATATATTGCCCCTGATTGTTTGCCAGCTTTCTGTATGACAGGTATAGTGTAGTAACGTGATTTTACAATCTTTAGGAAGCTCTTCAATACTGGATGCAGTAATGTTACAATAATCAGATTTAATTGGTTTCATCAGTATTGACTGGAAATTAGGAAGAGAGGCAATTCTTATGCGGAATGTTACAGCTTGCATTTTGTTATGGCCCAATAGCCACCGAAGTGTTGTTTTTTATGAATTTTTTACTATGAAACATATATTATTCAGAAAGTGTCAGTTGAGATTTGCTAATATTGTAATGAACAGCCTTTCAAGGATTTAACCGGCATGTCCGTGCATATTATGAAAAGATGCAGAGGATTTAAGCTTCTTAACTATTGCATTACATAGATGATCTGTGAGTCATTATAGATTTCACAGTAAGGGAAAACTGAGTCTCCAATATCTTGGAAAGATTTTAATCACCAGTCTTATCTCCAGTTTGTATTATGAGGGAATTACGAATCACTTTTCAATAAGACATTTATATGTAATAATACTATGGACAGAAACTTGACTCACTTTGCATCTTATATTATGTGCATATTCATGTGCAGTTACAATAATGGGGATTTATATACTTACATATTCTTATTAATGTCATTATAGATTTTTTTCCCCAAATACCCCGAAACTGACTTCACATTCTTTCCTAGCTTGAACGACCTTCCTTCTGAGGGCCTCAGACAGCAATTTTGATGCATGATGTCCTCAATGACTATGCACAAACAAGACCAATTGTTTCATAGGCTGTGACTCTCCATATGTGGTACATCTGATTATTTTTTTATTTCAATTTCATAAATGCTTACTAAATCTAAATTTGAAGTATAACATTTTTAATGTTACCATATTCATCTATCAGTGTTGTTGAAATACTGCTTACACTAGTACCTGTGTATTCATTGGAAGCACAGCCCAGCTATCTAGTTGTCTCCTTGACAGCACGCATGTTTGGAATGTGTTATTTGCCGCACTCTTACATCACATAAAATTAAAATCACTTTGTTACAAATAAAAACTTGCACACAAAGTCCCCTAACATCAGTGACAAAGAACTGAAGATAAGAAAAAGCATATGCTCAGTAAAACAACCATGCACAGGGGGTCCCTGAGTTAACAATGTCCGACTTAGACACATAGAACCTGCACTTAAGAAATGACTATCATAAAGTCTGTTATATTAAGAGCAAAGGTTTGTGAAGCTTATGAAAACATTTTACAGTAGCCAGCTCAAGGTACAGTACTGTACGTAGTTACTTTTATTGTTACTGTATACTGTAACTATAGCTAGGTACTGTATTACTTTATTTATTATCATTATAACTACTACTTTTATTTTCTGACTAATCTAGAGATTCATCTTAAGGATACACTAGGTAAACGGATCTCTTTCATAACCTGGGGACTGCCTCTAAAAATGCAAGACCTAATTTGTCTAGATATGTTGAAAAAGATATATGCTGTAAATTTCAGGTTTGTACTGTGCTTACTTTTTTTCATGACACCAAACCAATGTTAAGTTAAGTCCGCAAACTAAAGCTGCTACGGAAATTTGGTTGCTTGTTATGGATACCCGTAAGTCACAGAAGATTGGGTAGTAAGCGCGACGCATTGTTTGAACGCTGTGGAGCAGTTGCCAACGACGCCTCTGTTCTGCTGGATAAATGATACTGCTCAGTCTGCTTTTGTTACAGCTCGTCTTCCAGAAGCGCCACACACTGGATTGCTGTTGGAGACTGATGATTGAAAGCTTATGTGTGATTCTTTGCATCCCTAGTTTTCTATATGAATAATTTAGCTTTTTATTCTGCTATCAATATTAATTGTCGTAATGAATCCCATTTTGTTGTAATGCGTGTTGGATGCTCTGTTTGCTTGATCAGTTTAAACGAAGCTTGAAACAAATGCTTTGTAATGTAACACTAAAATAAATGGACTGCAGGGCATGTTAACATGCTGCAGAAATGGAGGCACATAGTCTATTGAATCCTTCAATATTTAGCAGCAGATTCTCATCATGCAGGTTCCATTTCTTGCTTCACTAAGCTATCACGATACAATATCTGCCGTAAACTACCAAGGGAAAGAAAAAAAGATTAAAGAAGCTAAACCGTGCATGTGTATAAAGTCACACTCAAGAACAAGTGAAACGCAGAATCTCTTGTCAAGAAGATATCACCCCTGAAAGATTGCACAGACGATCACTTGCGCAACTTATTCTACCCGCATGCCATCTGCATCAAGGCACTTGGATTTACGCTTGAGAGGGACTGGAGCATAATGGGCCCCATAAACCATTGTCTTCTACTTGGTCAAGAAACTGACAAGGCACATTGCCTGGCGCAGCAAATTAGCGTCCATGTCTCTGATCTTCAGTGACAACGTTCCGCCGCATGGTAATCAAAACGCAGCGGCATTGTGGGAGGCTGGCTTTCAGACACCTCTGCGGAGAGGTGGCCTCCGAGGAAGCGCAAACTAGGGAAGACAGCAGGGAGTCCAAAATAAAAGCTTCTCGTTAACGAGGAACTGGGACACAAATTGGGATGGGGAACTTTAAACATAAACGGGCAGTCTCAGAAACTAGTAAACTGAGAAAGTTAAAGTACACAAAGTAACCCTGCAACCTAAAAGGGAATTAAAAAAAAAATAAAAAACGGGAAATACTGCCACACAACATGACCTACCCCTGTGCCTGTTCTGATTTCTGACTGAGCTGCACACTTTACTTTGATTACAGACAGGCTGTTATCATCAACAACTGGCCCAAAACAAGAGGTGTGAGACAGTCTGGGAAAACACTGCTTTATTTAAATTTCTATCTCCTTACAGCAGTTAAACATTTTCCTGCTGCTGAACTACATATTCTAATTTAGTTGCTCAGATGATGATATTATCAGCGGTAACTTGAAAATTTTAACAGCTGGATATTTCACACAGAGTCATTTACATTATTCAAGTGCAATCAACAGCAATTTTCTATATATAACTGCATGGCCACTTTGTCACCGACAGCTTATAAATTAATGATGAGGTGTCTGTAAGGACATCTTGGCATCTTATGCAGCGTGGTATCCAAAAGCAGTGGCATGCAATGAGCAGGGCAACTGCACAGAATTTTGAGATGATGGTTCCCATAGGGATGATCATAGATTGAGATCAGAATGAAGAAAATTAAGGAGCCAGAACCAATTACCAAAACCAGAAGACAAAAACAGGTGATGAGGAACAAACCTGACGGACAAATCGAAGCTTGCAAAAAGCAGCTTACTTGGAACAATACTCAACAAAGAGCTTCTATTACTAGGTGACTGTTACTATCTTTTAAAATCATTTAAAAGTTGCTATTTACAGATACATTGTTAGAGAATTACAAGTATAACCTTCTTCCAGTATATCGCCTGCCGATTCTGCCAATATGGACTGAATTGAACTATATGAAACCCGAGTGATAAAACATTCCGCTACTCTGTTATTTGATACTGTGTCACTGTTTAGGGGAAAAAATGAAAGACGTGTACTGAAGCTTTTGTTGAGTAATAAATATGAAATAAAATTTAAACTGGCATGAAGACATACAAGGTTGCATACCAATGACCCTGTCTCTCAATGACCTCACCTTCCCCACGTAACTGGGGAAGTTTTAGTTACTTTTTTTTTCATTTTAAGGGGTACAATAAACACAACAAAGTGGAGTATTTGCTTCTTAAAGTGTAACTCCCTGAGGTTCAGTGAATTTTGTTTGTGCTTAGCCCCGCCCCTAATTTTTTTAACCCAGTTATAGGTCATAACTCGACTTAACTGACTGATCTGAAGGTACAAGTG
>JAODKM010000020.1:2828431-2846322 GCA_026780845.1 Petrocephalus sullivani | reverse complement strand
AAACCGATAACCGATTATGGCAAAATGCTTAAATATCGGGAAAAATATCGGTAAATCGATATATCGGTCGATCTCTATTGGAAATGTTCCTTCATAAAGATGAACAAATACTGTGGTAATTTCTATGACATTATCTGTCTTTCGTCAGGTACTGTATGAAGAAATCAATCAAACGGCACACAGAATTAGCAGTAATTCTATAGGAAGGATATAGTACAAATACAATTTCTGCCAATAAGAAGACTTGAGTATACAGGCCTGAGATAAATATCTGAAACACTGTGTGATTCCTGGAATTCCGATTGAGGTCTATGTATGCCAGAATTGGTGACCTTCTATTCTACTCATCACTGAGAATGGCATGACATCCTCCATCGCCTCCGTTTCCCTGTTGCCTCCTCCCTCTCCAAGACCAGGTTACAAGTGGTCCGCCCAGATCATCAGCTGTCACTTACCATCGCTAAAATACCAGTTCACCACCAAGGCAAAGAGCAGAGCTTGGAAGATTTACTGCTCATTTCACTCAACAAGGCAGTCACTGCTTCTCCAAGCCATTATCACAGAGGAGTTCCATCAAAAGCTTGTTTCTTGTAGCAATCTAACTCTTTAATAAACTCAAATAGGACCCCAATAATCCCATTACCCAAGTGCAATCCATTCATCCAGTGACCCCTTCTTCCTCTGTCTGGATATTTCTTCATTGTCGATTTGTACTATATCGGCAAATTTTCACTACAGTGAACAATTGTTTTCTGTTGTTGCATTACTTTAGGTTATTGATCTGTTCTGCATCTGTGGAATCTGCACGTTGCTTGTAGCATTCAGTTTCCCTTGCACTTTTCAGTCATTTGCACTTGGTACCCTTATGCACACTTATTTGTTTTATCATGTCTTTGCACGTTTGTATGTTTCCTGTAAATGTGTAATTTGTATTCTATTTTTTTAATATTATACAGTGAAGTTTTTCTGATAAGTGTCTTGTAATATTGCCCACTACCTCGTGTTTGGCACCGAACCACAGACAATTCGGTATATTTGTACCTACTGGCAATAAGACATTCCAAGTTCTCGGAATCTTCACCTTTTTATGTTAAGCTATGAAAGACCTTGAATGTGAAAACAAGCCACCTGTTGGGCTTCATTTTATGAATAATGCGGAATGCTGCAGATGAAAAATGCAGCAGTTATGATTTTAAATCAGTGTTCTGTGGAGGGAAAAACAAGTGTACTACTCCTTAAGCAGCAACATTTGAATGGAAAAATGATAAAATTTGTTTTTTAAAAATATACAATAGCAATCACTTTCATATTTTTGTTGTTCTTGATGATAACATTATTTTAGCCAAAGGATACACAAGGCTGAACCCCACAAAGTTTCCATTCCTTTTGAAGGAAACGATTGATCGTTATGTTTCTGAGTTTACAATAATCAATGTAAACATTCATTTGCACTGCCCAGTCATCTCAGAATAATGGATCCACAAATCCCAAGTATAAATGGACGTTCGCCTTCTTTTTGATAAACTGTTTCATTTATATTATCTTTTAAGTATATGTATTAGAACTCAAATGATTAACATCCTGTAAGTTTCAATTTATTAAATCCTCTGCAATACACTGTCCTTTCATTCACCTTTAACTGTTTAATGTGAAATGGCTTTAGTCTTTTTCAATGCTGGCCTTTGAGACTGTGCGATTATGGACCTTGATAAATTAGTACTAATTTCTCCCTAGAAATTTCCCAGGAGATGTTTTTATCTTGTCTGCAGAGGCAGCCTAAAGGCAGACACACATCTTGTGAGGGGTTCATGCACAGCCACCATCAAGCAGATGAAGTAATCAAAGCCTGACAAAGGAAGACATTTACTGTTGAAAACAGGAGCCAGTGAGATATATATGTTGGCATTAAAATGAGAAGAAATTTGACAAACAAATGAAGAGATGGCGCAAGAACATGATGGACCTAAATTAAAACAACTTTCATTGACTAAAAGTTGACAGCAAGGGCTGGGATCAAGACTTTTACCAGAATTACGTTTCAGTGTGATCGGTTAGCGGATGTTTAAGTCAGCACACTGGTCGAGTGGACTGCATTTCCTCATGTCTCAAGGGTTAAGGATTTAATCAAGTCCAAACCTTGCTCCATCCTGATGTTGTGTGGTTCTCCTCCGGTTTCCTTCTCCAATGACATGTCTCAAATTTTCCCATAGAGTGGGGATACATATGCCTGCAATGGACTGGCATCCCAAACAGGCTTGGATATGGAATAGCTCCTCCCCCTTTTGTCTAATACACACACAGTGTAAGTCAGAATGGTTATGCTCTGACAACTGACATGGCTCCCCCATCTTACAAATCAAAAATTGCGAGTTTTCTTTAGATATTCCCAAAATCATGTTCTTTTGTTCCAAAGTCCCATCATCTTCATGCCTGAAATCTTGCAAATCTATTCCTGCTGGAATCTGCTCTATGCAGTCCCAGTATCCAAGGCTGGTTATTTCCATGCAAGTAATGGCTGATAATAACAGGCTTGAGTAATGGCAGGAGAAAAGCTATTTAAATGCATGTTTTGTTTTCAATGCGAGTGAAATAATTCCCTAATCACCTCATAAAATTTACAAATTTTGCTTCAAATTGCTCCATTTTCAAAATGATCTGGCAGAGCGGCTTGTTGCTCTTCTCCTTTACAGCATGAAGGTGCACTGAGGATTATACGCAGCCTTTTTGCTAGAGTAAGTTGGGCGTGTTCTTCATTTGAACTTACAATGTCCTGGTGTCTCAGTGAGTATTACTGTAGCCTGTTGCGTGTTCCAGTCCCAATGCTGGGTCTCCATTTGTGGTGTTTGCTTGTTCTCTCAGAATATATGTGGTTTCCTCTGTACACTCTGGTATCCTCCCACAGTTCAAAGAAATATAATTTAGATTAGCTCTCTAAATTACCCATAATATATAAACACATGCACTGTAATGGATTTACATCCCAACCAGGGTTTCCCCTACCTCATTTGCAGGTGTCCTCTTCTATTTTTTTTTTTTTATTATTTATTATGTTATAGTGTTATTCTCCTCGAAGCATAATTGCTCAATTTTACTATTACAATAACACAGCACTGATGAAGAGAGTACAGAAAAGAGCTTTAGCATGTAGCCCAGATATGATTGGCTGCTGTAATACGATAATTTTTGTCATCACTCCTTATCAGCTGACAATTATATATTATGTAAATTCTCATTTTATTGTTTAACAGAGAACAATGTAAAGTATATTCAACCGCAACTAATAGCATTATGAAAAGAATTTGTCAGATTACGTGAAGTCGTATGAAATTGAACACATTTTTATTTGCTTCAATGAAATTTTTGTAAATGTACAGCAGTAGGTATAGCAAAGTTATTTAAGAATATTAATAGCTCTCACTTTCAAAATAACAAGAAGGTAAATTAAAATATCCTTTTCTAAAGTGGCAGTATTTAAGCAGATATTGTTATATCAATTGACTTCTCTTACCAGGCAGCACTGAGGTGCTTGATGGGAGGTCTTTCTTGGCAGGTATGCCGTGTGACCATGTGGACAGCGATGTGCTTATTCCACATTCCATGTGACTGCAATGACTACGATGTTTTATCTCTAAAGGCAACTTGATACACCTGAAGTCATCTACTGTAGCAGATCCATCATTCTTCTCTGTCACAGTATTCCATCAAACTGAATGCAATCACTTCTGCACATCCAGCCATCAGTCTGAAAAATGTATTGCACCCTGTGACTTAAAAAAAAAAAAAAAACCTAACTGCAGATAGAAATAAGCTGACAGGGTTTTTTTCCCCATAAATAATGAATAAATCAGTGTTAAAAAATTAAACTCAGAATTGTGGTAGGGGAGAGATTCTCTGCAGTATCTTGGTGGAGGAGCTTATTCTTGCGTTTGTATAAAATATATTGTATTTTTTTGTGTGCTTTAGTTTGGTGCATTATTATTAATTAATTTGGCGACCATGGATTGAAAAGTGTTATTGACTTTCAAGAGGAGGACTCTTGGAGGATGTTTGCAAATGATGCGGGCTTTGTGTGCACCAGGTCACAGATCGAAACACAACTCAACACTTGAGTGTGGTGGGGGGACCCAAAGGAGAGGTGAATAGAGGCCAGTTCCCATCAACTTTTCTTCCACTTTTCTTCACATTTCTTCTCATGCACTGCTTTTCTTTGGTATTCAGGAAGTGCTATGTATCCCACCTGCACACCCCATTTTCCTTCATTGCAAAATCAAAGTAGAAATTAAAGCTTCGCTTCACTGCTTAAATTCCTGTCACATGATTCCTTTTCTTCAGCCACTGGCAGGATGTGATTTTGTATTGAAACATCAGAAAGTGTGGTTGCATGTTCCCTATAAAACCTGGGGAAGACGGAGGTGAAAATCAATCTAGAGCAGTGTTTCTCAACCTGGTCCTCAGGGACCCCCAGACGGTCCATGTTTTTGCTTCCCCAGAACTGGGAGGGAGCAGAAATGTGCACCATTGGGCAGGGAGCTGGGAGGGAGTATATAAATGTGCACTGTCTGGGGGTTCTCGAGGACCGCGATGAGAAACACTAGTATAATGTACTGTCTTGAAGGTCCCTGAGGACCAGGTTGAGAGACTACTCTAGACCAAGAAAGGGAAGATTGCTGTATCATTTTTTGACAGGTGAGACTGTGAATCGCCAAGTAGTATAAATGTTGGAGTGGAATATGCATTAAATTAGACATCAGCAAACTAATCCTGTTAACAGACTGACATGTATTTAGGGTTATCCTCCATCCATGCTGACACCATAAGTGTAACGTTTTGCTATACTATATACTGGGGTCAGGCGGGCATAGGCTTTATTTTTCTCTGATATCCATGCCACATTTTCTAAGGTGCACAAAAAATACAGCTAACAGTAAAAATCAATATGTCTTATTATCTTTGCCATAAAGAAATTCTTATTTGGCCATCCACCTGTGATTTTGCCACAAGGTGTCCTCTGTATGACACACGTTTTTGGGGCTTGAATGTAATGCAGTTTGTATGACTATCCAATATCAGGTTTTGTATATATACTTTTTACTGAAGGTCACTGAATATTACTTCCCCATCTCATTTGGTGATGATACCTTCCATTAAAAAGCACAATTATAATAAGTAATATTAATATTGCTATCTTAATGAAACATTAACTATGACTATAAAGTCATAAAACTTTAACTGCTTTAATTTTAATGTACCATATTGGGAAGATGGTACATATTGTAAATACTATCATTATTATATTATGGAAGAGATGTCCTGTATCTTAAAAATAATTATTATAGTCTTGACATTTGACATCAAATTGCGAGAAACAAAATGTTGCAATGTCTAGATTTTAAAGTCTTGACTGTTGAAATATATCCGGGGGAGCCTGGACCACTATGGTAATGATTGCGAATAGTGAATGACTGAGAGAAGTACTATGGCATTGCCTTCTGCATAATCGGAAGAAATATACCTACAGGCACTTTATATTTTGTATTTCTATTTTATAAACTTTATATTTCATTTGAGAAATTCAGTGAAATTATAACTCATCAGCAGGGGTTTTAGTGCTGATATTGGAATTGAAGTCAAAGTATAAAGCATTTATTCGTAACTGTAGAGGGGGAAAAAGTCGATAAAATATTTTTGCCTGTTAAGTTTTGTTATATAGCCCTTATTCTTCAAATGTAATTGGAAGAAAAAGTATTTTTGAATACTGAGCATTGACCCTGTACTTTTGCGTCATTGAATCAGCTGAAAATCAAGTTAGCCAAAAAGATCTGTATATTTACGGTATACATGTGTGCCATCTAGAGGCATCTAAAGGAACTAGCATGGCTCAAGTAATGCAGAAGGCTAAATTCCCGATGAGACCAGAGATCGGTCTGAAAACTTAATTCTCTTTTCCTTCGAAAGGATGTAGGCCCAAGCAATATTTAAAAATAATGAATGCAAGGGTAACTGACTAGCTAATTATTCACTTACTTAAACGGTTCTCCATTTAAGTATTAAAGTATTTAAAGTATTAAAAAAGCCATATTTCTCTTCTTTGACTGATTTATATTCACAGACCAGCTGCTTCCCCACTGCTATGTTTAAGAGACGTCTCTTCAAAAAAGAGCTGATATTGCCCCATCAGCCCTTATAATCTGAGCAGGAGATTCAGCACCTCGAACATTAAAGGCATCTGCAAGGGGGCTGTCACGCCGGGAGTGGGATTTACGACCCATAACTGCAGGCTGTAGGGTTTGAGCCCTTCAAAGGGGCGTTTATTAGGGTAAACAGGTTGAAAACAGGATACAAAGACGGGAGCAAGCGTGACCGCTAGCGTGCTAGGCATAGGCATAGACAAAGCTTAGACAATACCGGACGAGGGAGACAGGACGCCGAAAGTTGCCCAGAGTTCCCTATTTACAATTCTGGATCTATAAACCTTAGGTCTTATACAGCACTGGTTGAATAGGCTTTTAACTTGGCATACAGTAAAGGGACAGGTCTTATCTCTGTCTGTCTGTTTCTGATTGTGAAAATGGCATTTCTCTTTAATAGTTCAATTTTTCTGTGAGATGTATTCATTACCTTCAGCATGGATAATCAAGGCAGAGACGTCACTGCTGGAAAAGGATTCCAGTCGGACCTCAGTGCCAGAAACCCTGCTCTCAGAGAGCCTTTTCACTGAAACTGCAGGAGTTTGTTGATCGATCTTAGTGTGAGATTGTCTCTGGTCTGAATGATAAACCGAAGTGCAACACAAGGGCTTGTCCAAAAGGGACAAGTTTATTGTAAAGTTTATTATTTCCCTTTGAGAACACACAACAGGGAATGTGTTGACAAAAACCAGAAACTGGGAATTGGATGCACACATGGAGATGCCTGGTGGCACTTGTTGTTCTGCATTATCTGGGGCAAAACCATGCAAAAACACCAACATATAAACGTATTACCACAGGCAACAAGAGGCAGTTGGAACCAATCAATATAAATAAACCCTGTCTCCTGAGGCTAACCCCTATCTATGCTACCGTTCCCAATTATCGCACAGCCACTAATGAGCAGCTACTGATGAGTGCTGGAGATCAATCCTGAATTCTGATAGGGATAGGCTAATAAACGCAGGCTAATAGGGGAGCTAAAGGGGTGTTGGGGATTGCTGAACCGCACACATACACTTTTCTAATCAGTCCAAACAATAACATCACATATATCTGTATGCCATATGTGACGGCAGCATTCCCTATCAGAGCTCACTGCCACTCGATAAGTAAGAACCTATGAATTAGCAAGCATCATGCATTGCTAAAAAGTCAAGGTTAGCGTTACACTGAGATCATGTTGGAAAACGTGTTACAATGAAATGGTTATACATTATGTGACATTCATACCGGAAATCGAACCTAACTGTTGTGGACATGGTTACTTTGATAAAGTCATCTACTGCTGCAGCTGTCCACAATTCAATTTTTCTTGCGGCATGCATCTGAGATGTATTGGGCAGGATGTGCAGCAGAAGATCCCTAAGAAACACCATGACTTTAGGTTGTTGGTTATGGCAAAAGCAGTTGGATTGCAGTCGATTTTTTTATGTCAAAGGGATCTAATAAGTTATCTGCTTTTTAATTTTTCCCAAGAGCATCCATCAATTTTCAGTACCCGGTCACGCATTTGTGGGGGTCTGGAGGCATAGGGCACAGAATAACCCAGGATGGGTCACCTACCCATCGCAGGACAACACCCCACATACACACATATTCACACCTACAGACAATCTGACAGCTTCAATGAAGCTTAGCATGTGTTTGGACCGGGGCGGACTGGTAACAAAAAGCACCGCAGGAATTTGCGGTTGAGCAGCCCCAATTTCAAATTTTGCCACAGATTGGGGGGGGGGGTGGATGGAGGGTGTCCGCCTTGGTATATATTTTGGTGCAGATATCGGGGGGGGGGACGTTCCCCTTCGGTATATTCGGCGACCGGTCCACCAGGAAATTTCCCAACCTTTCTATGCCAGGTTTGGACTGTGAGGTGGGGGGAGATTGAGGGTTTAGCAGAAAACCCAAAACACACATGGAGTGAGGGCTGAGACTTAAACCCCAGTTCTACAGGTGTGATGCAACAATGCTAACCACAGGACCATCATGGTGCCCATCCCCAGAGCATATTAAATATTGTAAATATGTCCATTCTGTCTTCAGTATTCCAGAAGGTTACAGAACCACTTCTGTCATGAACAGCAAAGCTAGGAGTATATCCATTTAAATCTTGCTTGGAAGTTACTGGAGAACACCCCCCCCCCTCCCCAGGCACTGAAGGCTTATGCATTATATTTATAAAATGTAAAACTACAACATAAAACCAAAATTAACACATTTCACATACTTTCTCACTGCATGGAGAATAATTAATACACTTTATTCCAATTTAATAAAATCTGCTAATATTAAGGGCTCAATTACCTATCAAGTATGAAGAAAGCTTAATAAATGAGAAATGTGTATAACAAAATATTACACATACATGTGTATTATTACTTGGTCTGTGATAAATTATAGTAGACAGTCACCTTTTCCATCATACTGGGAAAACATAGGTTAGTGGATAAAACTGATTCATAGTATAAAATTCATAATAATATTCAAGGAATACATGTTTAGTTTAATATGACCGGATATAAATGCAGAAGTTTTCTATTCATATTATTGGAATATTGGCAGCCATGTATATTTTTCAGATCTAAACCATGCATTATTTAGAGTCATGTAGCTGTAATAAAATAGTTTGTGAATACTATTTGCCTTTGAACAGTAAGTTCATTCATTTATTCCATATGAAGCTGAAGTGCAAGGATTCTCTGGAAAATATATTACGATTTCCTTTTAAATGAAATAACTATTGCAGTGTTTAGATTTGGTAAAGTGTATTACATTTTTTATGCAGACAAATCAGCTCATTCAGGGCTCATAATCTGAAAGCTGATTTGAAAGCGTCTAGCTATATCTTTGGTGGACCATTAGGCAGGATTTATATTACCCTGGCTTGTAATTAATGGCCTTTGGCCTTTGCATTAATTAATATGCAAATTAAACTTTTGAAGACTATAAAATATTTGACACATTTGGAGAAAATGCCAAAGTGATTAACAAGGCAATTTACTGATATTTCAGGAAACTTCCTGTCAACCCTCCTTTTGTTAGCGTGTTAGCGTAACATGCTTGTCAAATACACACCATTTGTGGCATATGCATGAAGGATCAGGAGACTGCTCTGCATTCAGAGTTTAACTGTATTTTCCCCATACACTGGTGGCTTTTAAAGAAGAGCATGAAATTAAACAAATTTTAAAAAATGAATAAAACAGAACGATGGGGAAATCATTCATGGGGCAAGGTTCAGTTCCATTTGCTGCGAGACGGCTGTCCCTTCTCGCCGAAAGGTCTAGTTGGACGGGCTTTAGGTAAAGTTCTGACTCCCCCAAAGTCTCACCTAGGGCCTGCCTAAGCCAGTTGCTCCAAATATCGTGCCCATCATGCAGTACAGTAGTAAGCAAATTTCACAAACGTGCTTTTCCGTGACATACACACCTCGACGATATAATTTGACTACAAAACATTACTACTGACATTTTTTAAACCATTCAGAATTGTTTTAATAATCCCACCATAATGTGATTGTACACATAATAATGAGAGTGTCACGTCGGTATGGGCAGGAACGACCCAGAATGCAGGCTGTCATGCAATAACCCCCCACGGAGCATTTATTCGCAGGCAGGGAAACAATGGGAAACACAGCTACACAACGGGCAGTATCCACAATGACTGGACAGGGATCACAAGGCTGAGACATACTTATATAGGGAGCTAATCTAGGAGCAAACACTAGGCAATGGTGATCAGTTAACAAGGGGGCTGGAACATGAGGCAAGACTTAACAGGGCTCAGGTGTGGCTGATTAGGAGTCACGCCTGAGGGAAAGGCAGGGAATAGAAATGCAGGGCGGGGCTGGTCGTGACAGAGAGATAGAAGAGCAGCATGTCTCAACTACATATAATGTGTGTGATATCAGTGCCATAAACTTTGCTGGAGGAGCTGGGCCCTGGGGCAGTTGCTCCACCTATCAGTCTATCTCTGGTCTTGATACTTTAACTTCTATGAGTGGATTTTCTCTGGGATACAGTGCTTAAATATACTGGGATTCCTGTACTGCGATCGCTGGATAACAGAAAATAAGTCCTTATAATAAATAACAAGCATGCAAGTTAAAAAGGCAGCATCTACTTAATTTACACATGGAATATAAGTTCACATTAAGGTGTATTTTTACTGAAATCCTAGCATAGCACAAATTTAATGGAACATGTATAGAGTTTTCGTTTTATGTGTACTTTTAATATATTGGAATGTTTCAATCCAGCTATATGCTGTGACCAATGTATCTGCGGTTTCAATAATTTCAGTTCATGGGCTTCTGAAAAAAAAAAATAAACATTGGAAAGTTCCAGAAATAAATGGTTCATACGTTTCAAACCATGCACCAAGCGAGTACAGCAGGGGTAGGGAACCTGATCCATGGAGAGCCGGTGTGGGTGCGGGTTTTTGGGATGACCTCTCAATCAGCCAATAATAAAGCATTGGTTGTCAACTCCTGTCCTGGGGACCCAGTCTTATTGGCTAATTCAAAAGTCATCCCAAAAGCCTGCACCCAATCAGGTTCCCTACCCCTGGAGTACAGGCTGTTACAATGGAGAAGAGTACAAGCTTCTCTGCAGAACTCAACCAATCTGCCTCTAACAACAATCTGCCCATCCATTGCCATGTTATCGCAGTGTATGCATTATAAAAATGTATAAAAATGTATAAAGGCCATGATTTTCATTGCTCCGTCAACCTTGATACATATTTTGTCCATTGCTATACATCCCTTTCATTTGAGAGAGAGTTTACAGTACTGCACAATATGTAAGGGATAAATCACAAGGTGTGCGGTGAGGCGAAAATAATCAATGAGAACTTGGTGTAACACGGCATGACGCAAATATAATAATTGCACACCTTGAAGAGGTTTATCCGGTTTACACCACGGCTAACAAGCCAAAAATGATAAATCAATCACAGTGTTTAGTAGTAAACTGGTGACAGTGTTGATACTGGTGTTCACTGTGTGGAGATGCAGTAAAGGTGTGCCTCAGAGAAAGATGAAGCAGTGAATATTCCTGTATTTGCACAGGATGTGACAGCTCATAGAAGATAAATTAATGATTATGAATTTGCCATAAGGTTTAAAAAAAAATAATAATCTAACCATTTAATGTTATATAAGCGTGTGGGCACCAGGGCAAGCAGAATGTTTGGGTCGTGAAAGGAGGTGTGAGAAAACAGTGATACCCCAATGTATGTATGTGCAAAAAGCTATGCATGCAGTATACAGCTTGGCTGTATATGTTGCATCCTCCCTGTCACGTCCGTCTGACCCTCCTGTCTCCTCCCTAACGCGGCCTTGATGAGCTGTGCCTGCTGCTTGTTACCCCTCGTTAGTCTTTGTATTTAAGCACCTGTTTGCCTCGTCATCCCCTGTCCGGCCATTGATGTTGCTCCTACTGTCTGCCCAGGTCCTTTCCTGTGCTAGCCTACTCATTTTGACCCCTTGTGGTCTCGTTTGTTTCCTGCCCACATTTGGCTAAATAAAACCCCTTTTTGTTCAGCCACTGATTGCCTTCGAGTCCTTTGTCTCGCACGCCATGACAGCATACCTTTATGGATGAGTGCACATGCACTACTGCAGATATAATAATGGTGATTCTACAGCACCAGTACTGTGAATGCTCTTGCTTGACTTCTGAGTAGAATTACATCAGCCCTATTTTACATCTGTCTGCTTCGAAAGCAAACAAATAATATCACTATCATTAACGTCCCTGCAACAAATGGCCACAGTGAAGGGTCTCTGGGGGAGTTTAATAAATTAACAGGTTTCAGAAAACATCTAAATATATTAAAGGAGAAGTGTAGCTTAGTGGAGAGTAACACCCATGCTGATCCAATCTATAACTAGCAATTACAGGGGAAATTGTCCCTCTTGTCATTGAAGTACATTTGAATTAAACTGTTTTCAACAACAAAAGTCACACTAATCAATAATTTACTAAGAGATGGGATATTATTTTATACGTTTTTCATGTACTTAAAACCCTTGTGGCTTAATGGATTATTGAAACATTTTAGAAATGCACTGTATTTTTGCCATTTATGTCTAAATAAACAGGAGGATATATTCCTTACACATTGCATATCTTGTTTTATTTTATTTCATAAACAAGAAATTAAGTTTTTCAGTACTTTCATGTAGCTGGTAAATGGTGATGTTAAAGTATATGTGTTGAATTAAATGATTAAATTTCCTATTTGTGACACATTAAACTGTGTGAAATTGAAGTGGCTTATAAATGTCAGACAGCAAGGTGTGGATACATTTTAAAAGTAGTTTTAACCAGCCTTTTACGCACAAAATGAATCAAGCAATAGTAGTTTCTGTAGTGCTTAAATATACACGCAGTTATCCCGGCCGCTAGATGGCGCAAAATGCATTCGATGATCAGCTGCACTGATCTCATAGAATTCAAGAATATTGTAAAACTACAACACCCTGGTTTAAGCTAATTGCATTAGCTTAACTGCAGGTTACAAGCACTGCAGAGCAGATTGATGATTGGTTATTGATAGGGGTGTGAGTGGTTATTAATAAGTGTTCTACATTTCCATATATCTGTGCTGGTGACCAATAGGATGGAGTCGTAGGAACAGCTTTGCTGCCTGGATTGTTCCTTGATCCTTCCTTCCTTCCTTTTTTCTATCGATGTTACTGGTTTGACAGGATCACAGCACAACGGCGCCTCCTTAAGGCAAACTTCTAACTGATGATGTACATTAAACACAAATATGCTTAAAATGTTGTTTTCAGACGATAAACATTTTAAATAGGGGATTAAATAAAGCCACTGATCCAAGTAGTCCTGCTAACTTGCCTCCCGAGAATGTACATGGAATGCAGTGAATCATTGTTCTTGCTTAGTGAGGATGCAACTGATGCATCATTGACATTTTGGTCAGGCCAATAAAGACATCTGAGGATTTTTACCAATCTCTGCACATCTGTGCTGCGTCCGAGTTCTGCATCTTTCTATGGCTGCATTCGAAGACTGAATGCATCACAGCGGTGCGACAAGGCCGTCTCCCGCATTTGAAGGAGCCTTCCAAACGAGACTGCCTAGTCACGCTGGTGTGACACACTCGGTTTTCAAAAGCAACCTTAGAGGGATGCAGCTCTCGAATTCGGGCATAGCCAAGTACAGTCAAGTACTCACAGGGAGAAACACCCTATGAGGGTAAATCGGAATAGCCAATAGACTAGCTACATGTCTTGGCACTGGGAGGAAACCTGTACCTGTAGCAAAACTAGTTGAACATGCAACCTACACGCCGACAAAGGGGAGGTGCAGTTTTAATCCCTAGACCTGGAGGATTATCCACCATCTCACCCTTAGTGGTAATATAAATTTTGCATAAATAAGAAAAGTATATTCAAGCAGTATTTATAAATGAACAGAAAAGTAGCACCTTGTTTACTATTTCTGTGTATTTTATAGCACATGCTTAGTCTGAGGAATAAAAATAATGAAATTTTAATGAAAATGTTTACTTTTAGTGTTTTTTTTATTCTTTCTGCTACTTTCGTACAATAGATGTTGTTTTTCATGGCAAACACTAGATGTCACTAAAATATTTTTAGATGTTTTGCACACCATTTGCAAAGCTGAACTATTGCAGGGGATGGTGTGCAAGGCTGGGGTACAATGCTATACACAAATTATTTTTACACTTTGGGCAATTTCACGATGAATGAATACATTTACATAGCACTTTTCAAGTCACCCAACTTGCTTTACACAACCAGTGGGGAGCCACTTCAACCACTACCACTGTGTAGCACCAACCTGGATGAGGCAATGGCAGCCATTCTGCCCCAGTACACTCACCACATAGTAGCGACAGAGGTGAAGGGGCAGGAGAGAATTCTCCAATTAGATATAGGGAATGATTAGGAGACCACATTAGAAAGGGCCACAGTGAGCGATTTTAGCCAGGACATTGGGGTTCCACCCCTACTCTTTTGAAAGATCCCCAGGGACCTCAGTCTTACATTTCATCTGAGGGACGGCACCATTTTTACTGCACTGGGGCATTGGGATCCACACAGACCACACTATGGGTTAACCTGTTGGCCACACCAACACCTCTTCTCATTAGGCTAGCAGTATGTCCCTGGTCTGTAGGAAGAAACCTATGTAACATGGGTTGAACATGCAAACTCCACACGCACACAAAGCAGAGGGCATTTCCAAACCATAACCCTGGAGGTGTGAGGAAACAGTGCTGAGCTACCTTGGCACCTGTGCCACTGATTATAAAGCATATAATTGTACAAGGAAAGGACCTGATTGGCATATGCATAAGCCCAAACCTTCCAGGTTGAGAAGCTGGATATTGCATATCTCTGACTATTATTTCCATCAGAATATGGTGTGATATTCTGAATATGGCACAACTTCTGCCATTTGGCATTTGGATTTGGTCAATATGTCAGATGTAACATGGGGAAAAAATGTTTTTCTGTCCAGCTGCTTGGACTGATGATGTATTTTATTCAGAGCTGGGGGGAGAGTGGTCCACACATTAGCATATCTATTAGGGTATGAACTGTACAGTATAAACTGGGTTGCAAGTAAATGGCTTTTGTGTAAGCATGGTTTGGCTTTGGTCAGCTATATAAAATCTTTTTTTTTTGTTTTCACTCTCTCTTTTTTGACCTTGGGGTTGATATGAGGTTTGATGCTCCCAGGGAGAGAAACAAGTTATAGCTTCTCTTGATAAATTACCCAATCTTCAAAATAAACATGTATCGTGGGTTCTGGTAATGGGGAGCATTTTTCTGACACATGTCTATGAGAGCCAATGATAACAATGTGTTCCAGGTGAATAACTGAGTGCTGTTTACCACATAGATGGTACTGCCACCTCAAAGGGGAATATTATCATTCATAATCATATACTTTAGTGTGCAGATCAATACACAGCTTGCAAATCTTGACAAATATCTTCCTAGTTGCAATCTATTGCCTCGTGAAAAATTCAATCACATTCATCATTCCGCTTTTAAAGCAAAGATGGCAGCAGATATTAACTTGAAAATATATATAGCGTTTCTCTCATCCAAATGCCATTTTTCTATGATTCTGTAAATGGGCTGTCTGTCTTGGCATGTCATTTTGCGGTATTTTCTGTTTTCTTCGGGGGGCTGTTGAAAGTGGCTTATTCATTATGGTCCAGAATAAATCTGTTCCACCCAAAGATGTGATCTGCTCCTCCTATCACTAAAAGTTTTTACTCATACCCTAAGAAGTGTTTCTTCACAAATGTCAGAAATTCTAGCCTTTAGTCATGTAGTTTTTTTCCCGTTTGTCATACATTACCCACAATACCACTGCATATCAGGGTTAATTTGATCAATGAACTGGCAAGCATACTATTTCCTGCTCTGTCTAATTCCAGGTTATGGCTCCAGGTCATTTTTGTGGCATATAAGCAAGGCATTTGCGATTTTGAACTCCTCCACCAGGGATGTTACGGGTTACAGCTGATTAACCTGGGTTGCTATAGAGATTTGCTCTGTGTGCCGTAATGAATATCTGTTGGGGGAAGGCAATTTGTCTCTTTTTGCATGTAAAGTATGAAAATAATTAAGAGCAAGATACAGAACAAGTCAGAACGTCTAGGTTCTTCTTTTCTGGCTTACTGGCCTTCCTCATTTTATATTGTGGGACGAATCTGTCGTTCCTTCATACAGTCACAGTGTCCATTACTGGGTTTGTGGTCTGCAGCTGTTCCACTCATAACATTACTGTCACAAAAGGCTTGTGGAATATAATTGCAGGGTAGTAGCCTATGCGCCATACTCTGTTTTCCTGATTATCACATCACGATCACAAATGATCTCACTGAAAAATTGCGATTAATTCCAAATGGTTATTACTGCTTTTTTCAGTTGATTTCATTCGGTTTGTGTAGCGTTGTTTAGAGTCCCCCTCCTGAATTCTCACCCCACCTCAGCCCATCCGCCGGCTCTTGACTGATCATTATGTTGTCAATTTTCATTTCCCACCCGCAGGCCTGCCAGACAATTAAAAAAAATACTTGAACTGGGGGCCATGACATGCAACCCCTCCCATCCGGCCCATTCCTGGGTCCCCCCTGAGGCCTGCCCACCCATTGTTCTTTTTTTTTTTTTTGGAAATCTGTACTTTTCATTTTTATACAGCTTATTTGGACAAATATTGCATAGGACTGTACAATATGGTGCAATTTCACTGTGGAACCTCCTAGACCCTCACCAGTCCAGTGCTAGGGCTGGATACTCCTCTGAGATCACTCTCCTGACTATTGCAGATGCTTTATTGAACCCTTAGAATGGTTTGATCACTGACATTGCCCTTACTTTCTTAAGCTGAAACAATCAACAACTGCCCTGCCTTATAACGGTAGTATACCAGTATACCATGCAGTATACCAGGCCTTCTGGCATGGTGAAGCTTATTGAGTCAACTTCTCAATCTAGGCCCCAGTTAAAGTAACCACCACTTCACCATAATGGGAAGGCTTGGGGCAAGACACCAAGTCTAGTGTGTCCAACTAAATCTATCTGCTAATACAGCAGTTCGGGAAACCGAGGGGACCTTCTGTTCATTCAGATATAACCTGATACGGTCAGGCTATCAGTTTTTAAATTCCTCCAAGAGCACTGGCTGGCAAAGGGATGCAAGGTCTGTCACTTTACTAGCAGTACACCATTTATCAAAAAGAGTGGCCTTCTCTCCTGCAAACGCAACAAAAGTTTGAGTCACCACCTTCTTATGGTTCCTAAAGTGCTGCCTCTAAGCTTCAGGCGGAAACTCATATGCATGCAGTACCACTGCCTGATCTGTGTTGTGCTGCAAGCTCTCAGCTAGTGCGAGTGCAGAACATACTCCCTCCACCCTCCCCACAAACTTGCATTGCAGCACCAAGGGCAAACATCCTTAAACCATTGCAGGAAAAATGCAATGTTTTCAAAAGCACAAAGCTAAGAATCCTCCTCAGTTTCATGAAAAGATTACACTAATCAGTTTACTAATGCCAAACCAAGTCAACAGAATCACTGGAGCCAAGTTACTGGAACTGCAGAAACCTACATAACTCCCAGATCCTGTTTCGGGTTATTCTTCTTTTTAGCTTTAAGCTCCATCTGATGAACCTCCATTAAATTCAACTCTGTCTGCAACGTGAACATCTTCTACTTAGATGCGAGCTGAAGTCTCAGACATGGACGTCACAGTGTTCATCTCAGTCCGGATTACCACCCCAACCTCATCCGTGGGGACTTCACCCCCAGCCACTCCACCAGGCCTTCAGTTCCACTGAGCTTTGTATTTTTGAATAAATGTAAACACTCCACGGTAGGATTACTCAGGAACCCCTATACTACGTTGGGCCATTTTCAATAAGGAGACAGTATTCAACAACACTCCACTACACCAATGGTGTTAAAAATGAGACACAGTCACTGTGGAACACTAATAACAATCTTCTAATTCTGGTTGAAAGTGATCCCTATACCTCTTTTCCTAACTCACATTTATTAAATCCGCTCTAGTCTTCGAAAGGTACCAGATTTGGGACAGGTTTGAACAAAGACCTTGGTGTGTATGTTGATGCTTCCTTGTCCCACTCTCTCCAGTGTGGGGAAGCAATTAAAAAGGCCAATAG
>JAODKM010000020.1:2809770-2828307 GCA_026780845.1 Petrocephalus sullivani | reverse complement strand
TAGTTAAGTTCTCCCCAAGCGAGCTTGATGGGCCGAATGGCCTCCTCTCGTTTGTATAGTTCTTATGTTCTTATTAGACTTCATATAATTAATCTGTGTTTGAGGCTGAAATATCTGAAAAACATACAGACACTTGAACTCTTTGCTTGAAACAACAAATTGAAACAACTGAAAACAACCCCAAAAAAGTGATCCCTGGCGCTCAAAGATGTCCAAGAATAGTTCCCTACTATGGCTTATGCCCTGCAGTCCATTCTTCTGCATCACATTTCTCTAGCTATCCCCATCACTCAATCATTGCCTCTCCCCACAGACCTGTTTGCCAAAGGAGGCCCTACCAGGAGATGAAATGGATGACTAATAGTGCCTAGAAGTTTCAGATAAAGATTACTTTATTTATCCCAAAGGGGAAATGTTTGTGTTGTGGTAGCCCATGTTCACCTGCTGTCCAGGTGAATGTCTAGGTATCTGTGACCCTTCACCACCTCCACCTCATCTTCCAGGATGGAAATTGTGTTCAGCTTAGTCCTGGTTCTCCTACAATCCACAACAATCTCCTTCTAGGGCTGCAGCTATCGATTAGTTTAGTAATCGTGTATTCTATCGATTATTCCATCGATTAATGAGGTAGATGAAATTATCTGAAAAAAGGCACATTTTGTTTGAGCGCTGTTTGCAAATGCAGCTCTTAAAAAGTGTAGGTATTAATACAGATACTTTACTGCATCACGGTGTTTTTTTGGCAAATAAATTACCACAAAATAATTTAAGTTATTTTGCCATAAATTTGGTAGTAAGTTCACATTGACCTATGCGACCCGAGGAGAGCTGTAAACCAGATAATTCATGTAATCTGGGACACTTTGAGCTACTTTAGGTTTTACAAACTTGACCCTGAAAGGGTCCATTGCTTAGGTAAATAGTTCAGTTTTTCTTGTGCTTTGACTGGTTTGTTTCCTTGATTAAAAGACTCGTCCTGCTGTTTCACATTAACATTAGCAATACATGCATTATTATAGGAGACTGACCAATGAGCACGCAGAAAGAACTCAGTACTTAAATGAAATCTAGGTCCTTTTGATTGAAATGGTAGTTTACAAATTCTGTTCTAGCTCAAAATGTCCAGGAAATAGAAACCTATTTAAACTGATATTTTAATCAGCTGCATTAACATGGTAGCCGTGCAGCTAACTGTAATTACAAAGCTGTTGATAATCAGAACAACTTAATATGTAGCATTACCCTGCGTCATTAGTAATTCACAATATCATCAGTGAAATGGAGACGTTAGCCTTAATAGCTGCTAAGCTACCTTCGGTCATAACTATTAATTATGATCACCATTAGCAGCTAATGCTGCGCACATATAAAAATAAAATATTATTTAGTATATTAATGACAGGTAATGTATTAAATGTTTTTTTTTTTAGTCTGTTATTTTATCAACATACTGCTTAAAGTGCTTGGTAAGTAATGGAAATGACTGTGATCAAGTAGATGATTGAATCTTCTGCTCAGGGAGGTTGGAAAACTGCAGTGGATCCAGAGAGAAGCTCACCAGATATCTGAGATGGACAGCATTAAACTCTCAAGAACTTACATGATGTGTGATGTTAGGTTTACAGTCCTAGAAATAGAATTAACTAATTCATAAAGCAATTTTGCATAAACAACTTAAGTGGCGTAAAAGATTCAAAATGTTCAGTAAACTCTATGGTTAACTCTGTGACATTATTAAGTTACTAAAAGCTTTAAAGAAGCCATAAAATTGAAGTTCTGTATCATGATTGTCTTTATACTTATTGAAGGTCACGATTGATTAAACATAATTTTTTAAATTATCAGAATAAAATTGACTTACTAAACAGATTATCACATTTTACACATGAGCTCTTTGATTGATAATTAAGTGTAAATTATGTACATGTTTTGGTCTTGTTACATAAATATTATCAGTATACAGTGCTCATGTTTTTTTTCCACCAGCTAAATTCCACTTAAATGGTGCCACTATGGCTAGCATATCTCAAGAGCCTGATGGTGATGCGATTACCCTATACTGTTTTCTAACCCAATGAAGTGCACTTTAGCCCTTGCTGTACTCTCACTGCTGTCTCCCGTACCTCTAATGCGTTGTTGGAGTGCGGCCTTTCAAGGATCCCTCATGCCAGTGTCCCCACCTGCCTCTACCTACTAGCCATGCTGCCATAACTTGACCTGCTGTTTTGCATTGTCACCTTGCATCCTTTTCTGCACTGGCTGACTACACTTTCTTTATCTCCATCTTCTGGGCTGAACCACCAGATATACTGTCCAGATACGGGGCAGTGTTGGTCTAATGGTTAGGAAAGTTTCCTTGTGAAAGGTTGCCAGTTCAATTTTCCGGGACCAGCAAAGTACCCTGAGCAAGATATCGCCCCCAGGCATTGATCCCCGGATGCTCAATTAGCTGCCTACTGCTAGGTCATAATGTCACATATGTGTGCTGTGGTGTCAACGATGACAATTAATCACCTTTTCTTCATATAAGGGAGTATCCTGAATTGCGCAGGCTTGCACTAAGGTCCAGCTTGCACTGAGTTTTATGTAAAGCTGCACTGCCCGGTGCCAGCCAGAGGATGGGGTTCCACCTTGAATCTGGATCCTTCCAAGGTTTCTTCCTCTCCTTGCCACTGTCGCCTCAGGCTTACTCTCGGGGAACCTTGGGTCTGGGACTCTGCAGGGTTCTTTGTAACAACACTCCTTGTGAAAAGCAGTATATAAATAAGAATTGAATTGAAAGCAAGATTCTAGGTCTTGCAGAAAAATGAGAGCGAATGAATGACTTCTGAGACAAGCTGATGCAGGGCACGCTTAGCAGTAAGGGAGAGTTTCACAGCCTTAGAAAGAAGCAGTTGGTATCCTCAGTTTCTCCCTGGTTATTAAATGGCAGACTGACTTATTGGGATTCATTACAAAGCACAGAACGTTTGATTACCCTGTGCCATGAGTATAATTTATTAACATAAAAAAATCTCACGTCACCATCAGTTCCCTCCTTTTAACAGATTTGAAATTTATTTATCAGTAACTACCCGTGTGAGTCACGGAAAATGGGACACTGTGTGGAACATGGTTTTTATTTAGAAACAGAATTTTTGTTCTTGCAGTTATAGGGAAGTACGGGAATGGTTTTAATGTGGGGGGAAAAAAGAGCAAAAAGAAGAGAACTCAAAATGTGACTCACAACTAATAAATGTACCATAATGAAGGTCTTCAGTATTTTTTATAACTAGCAGCGAGTGTGTAATAAAAACGGGATGTGTTTCTATGTGGTCAAAGAAAACAGAAAACGATTTCAAAACGAAACGTGCATTTCTGCTGAAAAATGGAACACTGTGTACCGAAAATTTCCATTTGTGGCGAAAATCTGCATGAGTGACAGCAACTATTCCATCATCCGTGACCTTCGCAACTTCCTCTCCCATTTTCATATTCCATGCTTTTCACTTATTTCCTTGTGAGTTGATAAGACATCTAGTGCTCATCTAGAGATCAAATACCTTTTTTTATAGTAGAATTAGTTATATTGTATTGTATATTGTGTGACGCATAGAAACTTTTGCCAGCATTGGTCATTTGTTTATCGATATAAAAAAGTTTTAATAACTTCTTTTACAGTTTAACTTGAATACTGATTTTGTTAGATAATACTGATTTCACATTTTCAATTTTTAAATCTGGAATTTAGTCTGCATTTCTATGATTTGAAAACTACAGATATCTGTATAGACAGCAGACGAGCGGAGTGGCTGGCATGGGGAAAACAGAGATGGCCATCACCGTGGCCTGAATCGGACGCATTTGTCCCAGACCAACCTGATGTCCCAAATATGTAACCGTTGCCTGGGCAAATTCACATTTTGCAAGATCGAGAGTTTTACAGCCATTCAAAGACCCCCCTCAAGGTGTGCAAGTGACTGCACCAATCAGGAGAGTACACAATAAGGCCATCCAGGTACACTGAACAGTCCGGTACATCGGAAAGGACCACATTCAGCAAATACTGACATGTAGCAGGTGCATTACGAAGGCCAAAGGGCATCACGGATATTGTAGGACGCTGTCAGGTTCAACGATAGCAGAAAGCTCTGATGCAGATGAAATCAAAGGTACCTGCCAGTAACCCTTTCGGAGATTTAATTTTGTAATGTATCGAGCGGCCCCCACACTGTCAATACAATCCTCCATACGAGGTATCGGAAAAGAGTCGGGGACCGTGACAGCATTTAGTTTCCGATATACAAAACTGATGTGACCCATCAGGTATTGGTACAATAATACACAGTGAACTCCATGGGCAGAGGCTAGGAACTGCCAAACCGTGTTCTAACAAATAGGAAACCTCCAGTTGCATGATCCCTCTCTTGATTCACCCAACAAGCACGCTGTCTCAGAGGAACAGAAGCGCTAACTTTAATCCTTTCTACATGTACCTGTGGCTATAAGATTGTATAACTCCTCCCCGTTCTGCAGGTGATATTTTTGAAACACTAAGTCACTTTAAGCACTAATAATCAGTTTTTTTTATTATGTGCTATAGTAATATGTTAATTTTCCATTATTTCATTTGCACTTTTACTTCTGTTGTCTCTATCTGTATTCCTCGTGAAACAAAACTTTCACCACAATGGTGGACAACATAAAAATGGCACAAGGATAACAAAATTAGAAGCAGAACAACAAACACACTACAAACCATCAATAAAATAGAAAAGAACTGTCAGATTAAAAATAATAAAGAACACAATGAACAAATAAGCTAAACAGTAGGTGGCATTGAGCATGCTGCCAGGTGTGCTGGGAGGTAGACCCTCTTTAATGTCGGTGCTTAGCAGTGGTGTCCTCATTTTATTAACCTGATCACTCCCTGGTGAGTTATTGAAAAGTACTTTGAAGACTTGGCTTGTAATGAAATACATTACATGACAGGGGGTAGAAAGCAATGACTAGCATTTAAGGATCTGTCCTAATTTGTATAGAATGTCTAATCCATCCATTCTTTCATCCATCCATCCATCCATCCATCTTTCAATCAAGCACTTATCCTGGGCAAAGTTGCATGGATTTATAGTTTACGTAAAATTTAAACATGTGCAGGGAAATCTGTTTATTATCTGGCTGAAACATCAGTTATTTTATTTGTTGACCTGGGTTTATTTAAACCACCACTTGAGTTCACTTTGTAATTTAAATGACAAATTGCCTTAAATGTGAGAACTTTTTTTCAGTTCATGGAAGAAAACTGGACAAGGTTTCAATTACTAAGAGTTCCTCAAAAGAATAGAAAAACTAATAAAAATAGTCAAAATGAATTAAAAAATATTCTAACTATAATTCTGTTTTAATTAACTCTAATGAACTTTGTCACCTTTTAACAGGCTTCAGTCGATGTTGATGCATTAGCAATTTGCTGTAAATTTATTCCTTCAAAATTCCAAAGTAATACTCAGTCAAACTAATAAAAGTATAGGAAAACTGCCACCTTAAGAAATGTATATATCAGAATGATTAATTGTCATTGTTGACACACCAAAGCACACAACAATGAAATGTGTCCTCTGCATTTAACCTATATGTGACATAGCAGTGGGCAGCTCATTCAGCACCCGGGGAGCAGTACCTTGTTCCGAGTACCTAAGTGGTACCTCGTTGTTAGGGGATTCAAACCGGCAACCTGTCAATCACAAGTGCACTTCCCTAACCATTAAGACACCACCGCCTCAAAACAGGTGAGGCTGCTATCGGGCACTTCTGAAGCCTGAAGCGTAAATGAACTTGAACAGGTAACTGTGAACATGGTGAAATCATTTTGCAGCACTCTTGATCATGTAGCTTCGCTCAAAAAAATAAAGCATAGAGATAAGAAACCTGCCCTCTGGTACTCTGACCATACACGTGAACTTAAACAGGCTTCACGCATGCTAGAATGCAAATGAATAAACTAGAAGTTTTTAGATTCGCCTGGAAAGAGAGCATGTCTAAGTATATACAAGCACTAGTGATTGCTAGGTCTGTGTATCTCCCTAAACTAATAGAAGAGAACAAAAACAATCCTAAATTTCTGTTTGAATCTGTGGTTAACAAGGAATCCTTCAATGTTAAACTCACAAGTCCCAGAAGCTTTTAGGAGTGATGACTTTATTGCAGTTTTTAATAATAAAATAACTAAGATTAGACAGACCATTATGAGCACATCCTCAGCTGTACACAACCACCAATATTATGCTAGTCATCTTAATACTATTGATGACACCTTTGAATTTTTCTGTCCTGTAATGCAAACAGAACTCCTGAAGTTAATTTCCTCTTGCAAATCTACTCAAAATGTTACAAATCTCTACTAGCCTTGTAGACCCAATACAGTACCTACAGTGTACCAAACTACTCAAGGAAATTGCACCATTGATTAGCACTACGCTGTGAAACTTGTTAAACTCATCTCTTATGCTTGGATATGTTCCTAAACCAGGGGTGTCAAATGCTGGTCCTGGTGGGCCGGATGCCACGCACAGTTTTGGGTTTACCCTTATTTAACACACCTGATTCAACTCACTGAGCTAATTACCACACAGCTCTTCAGCTCAGTCATTTTTGGTGGAACAGGGAAAGAACTAAACTACACAGAGCACCGGCCCTCCAGGCCTGGAGTTTGACACCTGTGTCCTAAACCTTTTAAAATTGCTGTTATTAGACCTGGTCTCCAGAAACCAAAAAAATTGAACCTAGTGACTTAGGAAATTATAGACCTGTCTAAAATTTTCCCTTCATTTTCAAAGATTTTGGAAAAAGTTGTTCACCAGCTGTCTTCCTTCCTTCAAAAAATGCTAATGCTATATCAGTACAATAATACAACATGACTTTAGACCCAACCATAGCACAGAAACGGCCTTAGTCAAAGTGATAAATGATTTGCTTATGGCTTCCGACCATGGCTGTATCTAACAGCAGCATTTGATACTGTGGACCATAATAATCTATTGGACTGGCTAGAATCTTTAGCTGGCATTAAGGGGACAGCACTCTTATGATTTCGTTCTTACTTAATTGATCGTTACCAGTTTATCCATGTAAACAATGACTCGTCCAAGCCCTCTAAAGTCAGATATGGTGTCCCACAGGGACCAATGTTGAGCCCACTGCTGTTCACTCTATATACAGTATGCTACCACTCTGTAACATTATTAGAAATTATGGTATTAATTTCCATTGTTATGCCGATGATACAAAGTTGTGTTTATCTCTTAAACCTGATGATGAATCCCACCTCTCTTCTTTCTACTAGACATCCGGTGTTGGATGGCAAAAAATGTCCTCATGCTAAATAGGAAAAACTGAGGTCCTAAGGATGCTAAAAAGTAAGTTTGAAAACCTCAACCCTAGTGGTATTTCTACTCAGTAGTTAGAAATCTTGGTGTCCTGGTAGATTCAGATCTTTGCTTCGATGCTCACATGAGTAGTATTACCATCAACGGAACATAGCTAAGCTTCAGAAGATGCTTTCCTTTCAAGATGCATAAAAGCTAATACATATCTTTGTAACTTGGACTACTCCACGCCCTCCTTTTCTTGTTGTCCATCTGGATCCATAAATAAACTTCAGCTGGTATAAAGTGCAGCAGCCAGAGTTCTTACAAAAACTAAAAAAAAGATCATATTAGCCCTGTCCTATGCTCCCTTCACTGGCTAAGAGTCAACTCTAGGATTGACTACAAAATACTGCTGTTAACCTACAAAGCTCTGAATGGATTTGGCCCAGAATATCATAGAAATGTATTGGTCCCTTATAACCCTTCTCGCCTGCTTCCATCACAAATAGCGAGATATTTATTCGTACCTAGAGTAGAAAGAACTATGGCAGGCTACAAAGCATTCTCTTACAGAGCTCTACAGCTGTGGAACTCCCCAACGCTCAGGGACTCCCCATGCCTGTGTCCCTACTTGCCTCTCCCTCATATTCATGCTGCCATAGCCATATTTGCCAGAGTCCTGATATTGGTTGCACTGCCTCTAGTCTCCCCTACTTTGGCTAATCCTACCTGGAGACCCAAGAATATGAAGATTTTCTGCCTACTCTGCTGTCTGCAATACCACTACTTCTGGCGACTCCCTTCCAGCCTGCCCGTCCTTTGCTCCTGTGATACCTCTCCTTCCTTCCCTGCTTCAATGCAATCAAGCCCCTATGTGCCAGCACATGCCTGCCCCTGCATAGAGACTGAAATCTTAACAACTGTACTATATAAATTTAGATTTTGTCATTTTGTTTTGTCCAGTTGACTCCTCTGCCGCCCCCTGGAGGATGGACTCTCCCTTTGGGTCTGGTTAGGGTTAGGGCTTCCTCTGCCGGCCCCTGGAGGATGGACTCTCCCTTTGGGTCTGGTTAGGGTTAGGGCTTCCTCTGCCGCCCCCTGGAGGATGGACTCTCCCTTTGGGTCTGGCTAGGGTTAGGGCTTCCTCTGCCGCCCCCTCGAGGATGGACTCTCCCTTTGGGTCTGGTTAGGGTTAGGGCTTCCTCTGCTGCCCCCTCGAGGATGGGCTCCCCCTTTGGTTCTGGTTCCTCCCAAGGTTTCTTCCTTCTAGGGAGATTTTCCTTGCCACCGTCGCCTTTGGCTTACTCACTGGGGGCTTTGGGCAGGATAATGTAAAGTGCTTTGACATTGAAAACCCTACATAATGTATATAATATATATAATATGCATATTCTCTAAAATGTAACTTCCTAACTTCCAGTGTAATTCAAGGATTGATGCTCCTACACTTACCACATCATTATCAAGGTGATGCCCTCACCACTTATATTTCAGTTCCGGTGTTGAAAAAGAGTGAACATTGAGTTGTCTATATCAGACATACAAATGTGAGCAACACTAACAACCCACATAGTGGCCCTCTATTTACTGGCTGCAGCTTCCAATTTAACGAGAAAAGTATGGACTTCTACAGCATCAAGATGTACAGCCTATTTATATAAACTGTAAAACTCCTTTAAAAGCAAACTGCTTTGAAACACGTTTACAGTCCTATGTGAAACTTTATGTAATTAAAGAAACCTCATTTTGGAAATGTTTAGCATGACATGAATCCTCTCTCTCATTTTTGTCTATCCCCAATGACCTTATATAGGCATAAAAAGGTGATGTTGCCTGAGATTTTCCTGGGTGTACGTCTGAAGAGTCTTTGATCTCTGTGCAGCTGGCATTCACAGGAGTACAGAGAGATCCACTGATTCCTTTTATCTTTATCAAGGAGAGCTAATACTGGCAAGGAAAGCATCATATTCAGCCGAGCGAAAAGCCAAAAATTGCAATACATATTAAATGAAGGCCTTAGTTTCAAAATTCATCCATTTTCTATAACTGGTCTCTGGCTCACTAGCTCTCACCTGTATGTCTATATGTTTTATTGAGAGCAAGATGGGATACGTGAAGAGACACTTTTCTGAGTGGGGACAAATAAAGTTTTTTTTTTTACCTCCATTGCTATCTTATTTTGAAATCAGAAGTGCGGGGATCAAGTTTTATTTACAGAACCAAATATGCACTTCGTGGGTGTGGCATAGACAATCAAAAGACACTATTAGTTTCCATATGATAACTTTGTTACCAGGCATAGTATATAAACTACATTATTTCGTTTATTAGTCCCTGTAATGGTGACTGCAATGTATACATTTTATGCAATAAGATGGAAATTTCTTGTGTGTGTGTGTGTGTGTGTGGGGGGGGCTTTATCCAGTAGCACAAATAAATACAGCAAAGGATAATGTAAGTGTCATAATGTAATGACATGTCATGTGATGAAGAACTACCACATAGTTAAAATCCCAAGGTGAAGCACAACAGTGGATTCTTTTGTCACAATTCCTGACATTTTATAATGTCATAATTCCTTTTCAGAAGTGTGAGAACACTTTCACGGGCCTTTGATACTTTACAAATTAAAAATCAATTAAATTAGCTTTTTGAGTGATGACATCCATTAGTATAACAAAGACTGAAAGATGGATTTATGGATGAATAAATGGATAAATTGGTCTGTGTTGTTACTGGATGTGTGTAATCATGTATTTATGTTGTGTATGTAAGTGTTGAAGCCGTGTAACCTGCGTAGTGTTTTCCCATGGAGTGTGTGTGTTTTTCAATAGCGTCTACCGCGAGTGTGAGATTTGGGTATATTGTTGGCTTCCAAGTCTGGGTCTTAGAAAATTGTCTCGGGCAATGTGCCTTCAATGAATGTGGAACTTCTATTTCGTTTATAGAGAGCCGTCTCCTCTTTATTACTAAATCATGACCCGCAACCCCTTCTCTGCCCACAACATCTTCTCACCCACACATTCAGCAGTCAGGGGATACGATTACACAGTGCGCAAAAGGATTTGTGGTTGATTTTGCAGACAAAATCTCTATAAAATTTCAAACGCAGCTGGATGGTCGAGGGATATAGGTATCGTTACATTCATTGTTAATGTATACTGCTCAGTGTTATTGCATATTTATCATTAAAACATTATTAATGGATACATTCAATGTGTAGACTGACTGGCCAGTAAAATTTGCATAATTCCCAAAACACAATTGATAATATGCTTTGCTTTATGGTAAATGGTTCCTTTTAGCAAATGCTGGACAGCGTTACTGGGGCTCCTGCAGCATATCCCAGGCATCATACATGCCTTTCCATCACTGGGCATAAATATTAAAAACAGGGATTTTAGACACGCTGTCTTTGGACTGCGAAAGGACATGAAGCCTGTAAGGTGGCTGGTATTAAAACTCTCAAAGCTGGTTGTCTCAGGTAACAACTTACTGCCCCACATACTTCCTTCCATCCATCCATCCTCTATAACCATTTGTTCTATTCAGGGTCACAAAGTCTGGAGCCTCACAGATGCAAGGCAGGGAGCAACCCAAAATGGGCACCAATCCATCACAGGACAGACACTCACACATCCACACCTATTGGCAATTTGGTAACGCCAATTCACCTGAGCGTGTTTTTGAGTTGTGGGGGGAAACTGGAGTACCTGGAGGAAACCCCACGACGACAGGGGAGAACATCATGCAAACTCCACATAGCCAATGCAGAGACTCGAACATTGGTGTCAGGGGTGTGAGGCAACAGTACTAACCACTGCACTACCGTACCACCTTATATATACTTTCATATTAAATACAAATATGTTTTTTGTTAAATGTAATCTGCACTCATCCATTAAAATTAAAGTACTGTAACTTAGCCAAGCTGTTTACCCATGTACATGCTTCTGGTTATATTTCAGAGCAAATGACTTTTCCCTTTTGTGGATAATATAAGATTATGTACCGTGATCACATAAATGAAAGGCTAACAATGTTCCTGTACTCCCTTTTTGCCATTTTGAAAGCAGCAGTAGTTCGCATAAACGTTTTAAAGTGCATGTTTCTTTTTAAGGAGAGTGCTGTTGTCAAGGTCACTCAAAAAAACCCCACAAAAAACAGCAATTCAGAGAACATAAGTGAGCTATACTAGATGAAGTCGGAGCAGGCCTGTAGTCAAATGAGCTAGTTATGGCATTTATGAAAAATCCAGACCAGATGTGAAAGGATAGCTTGATATACCTGTTAGAACTGTTGATGGCACTAAGGATTTGAACTTCATGTTAGTGCATCCAGCAAGCCAACAATGAAAGACAAGAGGGGGCGTGATATGACAGCATTCCGACCAAGTGAATGCCAGGTGTGCCACTGCATTTTGAGTCATCTGTTGTGGTTTGACAGCACAAGCTGGCAGCTCTGCCGCTAAAGAGTTACACTAGTCTAGTTGTGGGATGACAGGTGCCCAGACTAGGAGCTGAGCTGAGCTGCACAGTCTGACAAATAAGTACCGATCTTCCTGATGCTATACAAAGTGAATCTGAAGTGCAATGTGAATCTGGCCCCATCCCATGTGTCTTCTCCCCATTTGGCCAGAAGTTATCGCTGGTCATCCCATTGGTGTTGTTTATGACTATTAATAATAATAATAATAATTAATCATAATAATAATACTAATGAAAGGGTGGTATGATAGCCCACTGGGTAGTGCCAGTAATAGGCAGGTTTGAATCCCATGCCAGCTTTGCTTATGACAAGTTATGTCAACTGTCAGGAAGGGCTTATGTTGCTGTCATGTATACGTCAGAGCGCCCTTAAGTAAAATGTAACCAGCATTTCTTATATCGCACCTTTGACTCCATGGTGCATTCCTGCATCATTTATGCAGATTTCTTACCCATGTTCTTCCTCTGGCTTCCATCTGTGGTGAAGTGAACTACAGTTTCTAAACTGCCTTGTGATGGACTGATAGCCCATACTGGGTGATACTTTGCCTGGTTTCCACATGCTGCCTCATTTAGGGCCCTCCCCCCACCCAACCCTAACAGGTGGATTGGGAAGTAATTGAGAATGAATCTTGTCTATCCTAGGCACAAAGGAAATACCTTGGATGGCATGCAAGTTAATCTCAGGGCACAGGTACACACATATCAACTGACTAAAATTTACTCTGAACAATTCCTGCAGGTTAGAGACCACACAACAATAGAAATTTGCAAGAAATTTCCCTCTAGCGCTATGTGGGGAATAATGAAGTTAAGGGCAATCGTATCAATTACAAGGTTAGCTCCACTAACAAGGTCCCAGGCCAGTTGGGGGTAACTGAGAATGTCACAGTTGTGAAATTACCCTGGTTTCGGTTCTTGAGAAACACGTTTAGTGAACAAAACCAAATGACAATTGACTCCAATCTATATATTTTAAGGATGGTGGTGAAATATTCTAGGTGGTTAGTTTAGGATTGTCCTCATTACTTCTCGGGGTCTCTTATGGTTGACTAACTTGAATTACCCACACAGAGCCCTGACCTCAACCCCATCAGCCACCTTTGGGATGAGCTAGAGATTGCGAGCCAAGCTTTTATGTCCAATAACAGTGCTTGAATCATAAATGCTCTTCTGGATGAACGGGAAAAAATTCCCAGAAACACACTCCAAAATCTTGTGGAAAGACTTTCCAGTAGGGTGGCAATTGTCATAGCTGCAAAGGGGGACCAACTCCTTATTCATGCCTCTGGATTTAGAACGGGATGTCATACAAGTGCTTGTAGGTGTAATGGCCAGGCGTTCCAATAGTTTTGTCCATATGTTTGGTCACCTCAGTTCAGGGACTGAAGTCAGCATATCTAATAAATTCTACTCGGAGGCTGAAGTATGAAGCCGGCATGTTTGGTTAACTAGCTCAGGGATGGACTCAGTATACTGTGTTTTCATAACACAGTTACAGCAAGAATAAGACATTAAAAATAAAGCATATAATAAAACTAATATGCCTCAGCTGGACAAATATGGACAAATAATAGATGCTTTAATACCATTAATACCTTTTGCTTAATAACATAACAGAGTTTGGTAACACATTTAAAATAGGTAACGTTACACGTAACATGGGAGGATCCCATAGGGATGAGTAATTCAAGTACTGTAATATAAAGTAAGATAAATAGTGTGGAAGCTCAAATAAGCTCCTGTAGCAACTTTAGCTGTCGCTGCTGCATAACGCTATTAACACTTTGTCATTACAGGTACCTGTATGAGACATGCTGCCTCATACGGCAGTGTACTGCATTCATTAAAGAAAAAAAAAACCTGGTCTGTTTTTCTGAGATACACTTTACATAAAAACACTCGGATGTTGTTTTTTATCTTTAGTGAATGCATGGCGCTTCCATAATCTCATGTTATCGCCACAACAAGGGTCATTATTCTGACATTACCAGCGGTGTACCTGGGAAGGCGGGCAGGCTTTTCGTTATGGAATTAGCTCACAGGAGCTCCGTGATGTTTTGTAACTTCACTGTGTAGGACTGTAATGTTTTCATTTGGGGAAACATCAGCTGCTTTACCTCCCAATCTCAGGAACAGTCCACGCTTAGCTGAACAACAGTCAGCCACAGTCCTCCCTGCTCTTCCCTTCCTCGCGGCTTCACGCTGCGCTCGCGCGTGAGTGACAGCAAGGCTACAGCGCTGATTGGCTATTACTTGTGACATAGGTAGACTGTTAATCGGTCTACCCCTACACAGAATAACTGACAACACTGCAGGAATGTCAGATACTGTAGTTCTTCAGGACATCCTGATACTACTGTGTGGCCCTGGCCACAGGCTCACTCTGAGGCCCCTCTGGGAAGCTGCCATTGTGCTCACTGGGAATAGTCGGGCTCTGGGCTTAAAACTGATTTATACATTTGCCTAGAATCTATGCTGTCAGTACAGCATAGGTATGGTATAGTCTGGTATGCTAAGCTCTAGCTTAGTGGTGTCAATTTCAGGTCCAGAAAGTAACAATCCAGACCAGGATTTTGTTTCAACCAATCAGTTGAGCATAAAGAGTCACAGTGTGCTTAACTAGTTGGTTACTTTCTGGACCTGAAATTAACACCTTTGCTGTAGCATGACGCGATCCTCCCCAGAAATGTATCTACATGCGTCAGGCTACGCAACTGATGGGTACATTCTAAACAGAAATATAAATCTTTACAACCATTGAAGATTCATGTTCCTAGGCCTGGGGCCTGTACTACGAAGCGGGGTTACTGGCTTATCGGGGTAACTTTGAGAGTAACTTGATAACGTGTGGGGTAACTTCGCGATTAACCCGTACTACAAAAGGTGGGTAGGTTTTACTCGAGGCATGTTGCCACGGCAATTTACGCCGCTTCTTTAACCTGCTCCAGGTTATGTCCTCGGTTTAGTCAAGGTTTCTGCATAACCCAGCCCAACATACGCACCCCCCCTCCAATTACAATTTCTCGGGAGACAACGCCGGTCTACCTGGATGATCCGTACGACTTTGGGGCGCGAATCGTGTGGGGCTCTCCGCAGGGCGAGGGCTTTGAGAGACCGCCAGAATCCGCTGGCATGAAGGGTGCAGATTCTAATCCGAGGGAATTTGTTACCTTTGTTGGCTCTCTATTGCCAACATTATGCCCTGCGCTGCGATATTTCGCCAGCGGCCAGCTTATGTATTCCGTCGTTGATGCTGAACATCTCGGCAACAGTACTGTTAGCCATGCGCTTCGCAAAGTGGTGCTTGCTCTAGCTAAACCAGGGGTGCCCACACTTTTTCGGCTTGCGAGCTACTTCTAAAATGACCAGGTCAAAATGATCTACCAACATAAAAAATGCTAAATATGTTATATACAGTCACCCTCGCTACTTCGACTTCTGCTGCTTCTTCTTTTACAGTACTGTGCTCACAATAGGGTATTTGTAACGTACGTCTAATATCTAATATATAATAATATATTGGGTAGTACGAGTGTAATGGTGACTAAAGGGTGTTGTTTCATGTCTACAGGGCTCTAATAATGTTAAAAACTGCATTTAGATGGTCGTAAACAGAATTTCTATTCTCTAACTATGCTCAATTTATAAATAAAATAATCCTACGTCGCGGAAATTCACTTTTCGTGGTAGAGTCTGGAAATGATTAACCGCGATAAGCGAGGGACGACAGTGTATATATATATATATATATATACAGTATGTACAGTATATGTTGGCAAACCTCGCATCACTGCATGAACCCTCACAGCACAATACAATTCAATACATTTATCCTCCTGAGACCCGGGCTTTTGTTTGGTGTTCATTTTTTAATTTCCTTTAGCATCTTGTTCTCTTACTATTTTGCGTATAGTGCTTATCTGACCACTAGATGACAGAACAAATGTCTTTGAATAAGTACATCAGGTCTAAGTTAAGCAAAATAACATATTATGGAGCAGGAGGATATGGTCCCTTATTTAGTCCGGCTCCCCCACTAATTTGAATATTCCTTTTTAGTAGATATAACTCGGGAGGCTAGCTGGGTTTGCATTAGCTTGTGATACATGTACGTTTTCTGCCAGGTAACGCGTTAGAAGAGAAGGATCGAAGTAGTTGTTATTGTAACCTAATCTAACAAAGTTTTAATGTCGAGCGATCTACTGGTACCCTGATCTAAACTGTTGGATGCATTTGTGGTTTTCCCTGGTCATTCATAAGTGCTCTGCGGAATAAGTAAGGGTTTTATGCAATCGCAGGCAAATCGCAGCATTAAAATTGTCTACTTACATAGGGAAATTGCTTTTACTGAACACAATTTCTCATAAGATTCCCAAGGGTCATAGGAATCACCGATTGCACATACATCCCAATTAGTGCACCCCTGCGAGAGCATGAGGGCGATTATGTGAATTGCAAATCTTTTCACAGCATCAATGTACAGCTATCAGGTCTGATATATGGGCTAGTCACTAAATGTCTACCTTAGGTTCACCTTACCCTTCCCTTACTGGAGTCACATAAGGTGGTGATTTGGTATCTGATCTACTATTTTGATAGCATTTCACTTTAAGGAAAATTTTGACAGGATCCTAGTCATTTTCTTACTACACATATGCTTCCGTTTTGTCCTGTTGTGAATCATTCGTTTGTTAATAACTGGCTCAGTGTTATATGAATATGCATAATTAGCATGCAGTCTTCCTATGTGAAATATGTAGATCGCGCCATGAGTCAAACGGTGACTTGCGCTGCTGAACGTGCTCCATTTACAAGAACGCGCACAAACTCTAAGTTAACGCCGATTCAACATATCATGTTCTTAACTGGCATCGTAATACTGATTAGCACCGATTGAGACGGCCTGGTTTTGTCAACCCCGCGTGCGCAAATTAACTCCGGGTTAAATCTCATTTGGTTAAATCCCCTTCGTAGTACAGTACAGGCCCCTGGTTCTTCAACAGGATGTTTGTATTTATACATTATTCATTGCAATTCTTCATAAAAAAATTGAAAAGTCTATTAACCATAGAAATTGCAGCTAGCAATGTCAGCCTATATCATTATTGCAATGCAGAAGACAGATTTTATAAATCATTTTTTACACTCTTACAGCTTTGTCTCAATGCAATAAACACCAGTAACTAAAGGGAGCTTACTCAAAAGAGTTACCCACCCAAAATCTGTCTCATGCTTGAACTGTCTCATTAGAAATAATTCATTAAAAGCGACGCTATTTACAATTAAGAAGTTACTGAATGTGTATACAGAAATCTGTTTATCATGAATTCTTTGCCTTGGGGACCTAGTTTTAACTCTTTGACAGAAATCTGAGTTTGATATCTGTGAAGCAATTTCCTTCAGACTAATAGCTTGAAAGAGCCAAATTGAATTTTGAAATGTTACAGCGTGCAATTTCAGTCATCTTCCATAATGTCAAGTCATCCATCCATCTACCGCGTTTATAGCAACTGCAACACCAAAGATTTATCAAATGAATAGACAAGCTTTTGAGTCTGATAAAAGTGCAATAAGAACCATAATTATTATTTGTAAATGTCAAATTGGAAGATGTTCTGAGAAAGGTGTTAAAAAGAAAGTTTCACATAAAGATGAGTGTATTGAGAATTCAATCTTCTATAGTTTTGGGAAGTTATCAAGGGAACTTTTTTTTCGCCTGGACTGACTGAAGTGCCTAAGGGACACAGTTACTCACAGAGAAGATCGCTGCCAATACAGACACTCGCAAGTTATTCTCCTCTTTCAGTGCCCTCCTTACCCCTCCTGCTTCGCCCTCCACCAGCCACCCTGACTGCTGATGATTTTGCCAGTCCCTTCCACGGGAAGGTAGCAGCCACCCTTAGCTAGTTCTCTATACCCACCAACTGCACAGATCCCTCCATACATGGTCCTTCTTTATCTTAATTTAACCCCCTCACCAGCCTGGATGTTTTTCACCTGCTACCCACTACCTCTACCCTATTCCCTTTCATCTCCTCCAGGCAGGCACACACACACTCACTCACTCGCTCTACACCATCTTATCCAGAAAGGGCCGTTGTGTGTGGGGGTTTTCACTGCAACTCCCTAATAAGATTACCAATTAAAGGACTGATTGGCTGAAGAGTCGTTACACCTGGGTTTGAACAGTTGAACACCCCTGCTCTACATTGAACCCTGCACTTAACCACATGATTAAATCATCATTTACAACAGGCTCATGTAACACCACTGCTACTCAACACTTTGTCCATAACTCTTCAAACTGCCAAGTCATAATTTTCAGTAATATTTTATTAGTTTTTCCTCAAATGCATGCACAAACATCATTTGTTAGATTGTTCAAAACTGCCTATGATTGTGGCCGAGGCAGAATATATATGCATCTAGAATGAATATTTTAAACTGGGACATATGCAACATTTACTCATTAACTCTTTAGTATGTCAAATTAATAAGCAAACAGATTCAAGCGATTGTCTCATAGCTCCAGCACTGGGGGTTTGAATCCCAGTGCTTCTCCATGTATGGAGACTTAACTTGCAGAATTTTAAAAATGTTTTCTTGCTTCTCAGAAATGTTCTTGTCATACAAGATTTAGTTTGCAGTTGCTGTTATATAAGGGGGGACTTAGAAGTCCAAATATTTGAACTGGACAG
>JAODKM010000020.1:2794901-2807188 GCA_026780845.1 Petrocephalus sullivani | reverse complement strand
CTTGTCATACAAGATTTAGTTTGCAGTTGCTGTTATATAAGGGGGGACTTAGAAGTCCAAATATTTGAACTGGACAGATCAGCCCCAGCAACATTTTTTTTTTTTATTATTTTTATTTTCATCGAAGAATGTGATTGCAGTGTGGAGTATGGGCTCCATTTTAGCTCTGCACAGTCTTATAAAAAGAATTGAAATGTTCTTAATAAAAATCGCAGTTTTGATTAACCATCCTGTAGTTGATGTTTCATGAAAATATAAGTTTGGGCAAAGGGTAGAAAAGTGATGGCTATGGGCTGGGTTAAACTGTTGCATTTCTATGGAATTTGATTACCAGCACCAGACTGACAAGCATTTTATATAATGAAAGCCAGCTGACCCCATCGAAGCCAGTAGCCTAATCAGGCCCTGATGGGAGAATGTGAGGTACTCTGTCAGAAGTGTGTGCTGCTCAGAGGGCTGTGAGATCCTTACTCTGAATTTGTGGTCTGAGGTTCTGTGGGGTTTCTGCAGTAAGTATTCCTTTCTTTAAGTGTTAGTGTCCTCATTCTGTGCTCCAATTTAAAAATATTCCAGGCTTAAAGCACATAAACTTCCCTTATCAATGAATTAAACATTACACCCGCAAAATTAGTATAAGTATAAAACTTTAAGTAGCTACTATCCAATTGACAGTTTATTATAAATTTCACACATTTTTGAAATGCATTTTGGTTATAATTAATAAGTTAATGGCTTTCATTTAGAATGTCTTTCTGACTCGATGTTTAAGGAGGTGATAAAGAAATGCTAATTCCTTAACCTGAAAAAATCCGTGAATTTTGTAGAGTGAAACAAACCACATTTTTTTAAGCTTATTTCCCTCAACATTTGTCTAAATTTCCATTTTTTATTTACACTAAATGCAATCAAAAATGGTACAGCATCATCTGCTTCAATTGGTTTGTTTGATACATAAATACGGTATGAGGATAGGGTCAGAATTGTTTTTTCTGAACAGAAACTGAAGATGGAAGATATGCCGCATTATGCAATAACTATTTTTAACTTGGCAGCTGTTTTTCGATATAACTTTTCTTGTAAAATTTCTTACCTATAAAGACCAGCAAAAAGCATGCAGTGTCTTAACATGGAGATAATTATCAACAGTCAATTATCATCACTTGATGGAGGTTCATTGTTAAAAATTTCAGCATCTGTTAAGTGTCATCACAGTTAGGCACAACACTTGTAATATAAGGAGGTCTAAGTAAAACAATAGAAGTGTTCTTCATTAAATATACATATTAATGCTCTTTTGAAGTACAGGGAACTACTTCAATTTGCAAGTGTGAGAATTTCTCCAGTTGGAATTATGACCTTAACAGAGAAGAACAAAAACAGAAAAAGAGAGTGGGCAGGACAGCCTAAGAGAAAAATAAGCAAACAAACATAACGCATGTCTGTGTGTCAGAGAAGATTTTGCAGGGCAAACATTTACTCACAATGGAGAGGCTGGTGAAACCAGTTAAGCTTGAACAATCCCCATCTTCCAATTAGGCCTGATTCTTGTGGCTTTTATAAAAGTCACACACTGTCACAGAGTCATACACTGTAGCAATGTGTATCTAGTGACTCAAGACTGGTCAACTGACAACCATTATAAAGCAGATCACTAAACAAGAATCTCAGAGTCTCTTTATGAACATATTGTTGTCAAAAAATATCTTCAAAGAGAGAGCCTCTAGACAGGATATTAGAGTCATAATTCCTATAATAAAGACCCTCTGATTTATTGTGAAACTCGTGCTTCATAGATTTGTTTCCCATCCTGTGAGATGATTTGTTCATGTAACCTTAAAACATTTATTATGTTCTATTAACAATATACATGGAAATGTGTATGTCCATGCTTCTGCTGTAACTGGAGGAGACACGGGATACTTTTTTGTTTGCATATAAAAACAGGAACATTTCAACATAGAAAAGACAATGTTTAGATACCCACTCAGATTCTTCTTTGGGGAAATTCTCTTTAAAAAGTGAAAAGAGTTCAGTTGGATATAAATAGTAAATTTCAGCTGAGTTTAATTTTGTCTTCAGTTGAAGTCCAGACCACACATGGCGCACATGACACAAAAAAAATAAATAATTTAGCAGCAACTAAGAGCAGCCCAGACCAACCTTATGAAAGAATACAGTATCTGGTGGAAGATCTACATGACTAAGGACATTTAGGGAACCATGTCGGAGAGTTAAGGTACATCTTAAGGTAGAACTTATGAATGATGGAGCATTAAAAAGGCTTTGGGAAATGCACTCCAGATCACTGTTAACTTTATGGTTCTTATTTGGACCTTCCCTTGCTGAAGCTGTATGCCGTTATTCTAATGACATGATTTCTCACCTTTTGTCTGTACTTTTGACAGGGATAACTTAATAAACAGTTTGTGTAGTAATCTTTCACTCCATTTCATGTTTCTTTACTTTTGAGGAATGCTGTGGAATTTTAGCTGACAGTGTCGGGGTAGACATGATGCAATATGCTGGAAACATTCTGCCTCAAGCCAAAAGCCAACCAGCGATGGGGTATTAAACATCTAGTGAAACAGTGCTACTCACATGTTAACGTTATTAAACTGACATTATTTTATATAAACACATACTAAATCTACTGGCAGAGAATGGCTTCAGGGTTAGTGTAGAACAACAAAGTTAAACTTGTTAAACAGACAAAGACAATTGTTTGCTAGTCCATATGAATACTGAGCAACTCATCTGTCAAAAGTTCCTGAGAGTGAAACCTTTTCCAACATTAAGCAATATTGTTCCTATAACAATATAAGGCAAACATTTAGAAAATATGTAAATCGAACAAAATACTTTAAAATCCATAATTTAGTGGCTCAGTTGGTATAATTGTAGCCTTGCTCCGAAAGTTTAGCTTTAATTCCAGTTGCAGTTCTGTGTGGATGAAGTTTGCATGTATGTGCTGATATCTTATTCGCCATCAATGACGTGTTAATTGGTATCTTTAAATTGCTTCTGTTGTATTAATGTTTTTGTCCCCTACGACAGCCTGGAATCACATCCAGGGTGTATCCGTTACTACTTGGGCTCAAGGCTGACTGTGATTCTGTATAGGTTAAGGGACAAATATCTGAATAGAATATAAATAACATTTACATTTTCTCCTTGTTCCCCTTTGAAAGTAAAAGGGAAGTTGTGCACATTGCAAAATCGTGTACATAATAAAGTATAGTTGGAGGCTTAGTGTGGGTAACATTGCACCACCAGGAATGGAGTTTAAATCAGAACCCCTGCTCTGTGTGTGCAAAGCTTGCATGTTCTCCGGACATTTTCCCTTGGGCACAAACTTATCCTGCATTTAAACAAATTGGCTTGTCTTAGGTGACTGATCTTCCTGCATAAGCTGCAGTGCCCCCCCCCACCTCCTATACCAACTGTTTTCTGGAGGAATATTTAACAAAATCAACAATGGCACCATAAAATCAGTGTAAATCTGTGCTTCTAAGCCGGACTTTAATAAATATATATATATATATATATATATTAGTGGTTTAATTTAATCTAAAGAACATTTGTTTTTGTTTTCTGCAACAGTACAAAATAATTAGGTATAAACAGATCAAGGGAAAAACATAGTTAACTAATATGGGGATCTGTTTACTGATCTAATATAATTAGTGCTCTCAAAGGACTCTTTCTTAATCTCACTCTTAAATCCTAGTTAACAAGAAGCCTTCAGCAAAATAATATCATTAAATTATTCCTCAGATAAATGTTTATTTAAATTAAGATAAAATTGCAGTGTGCATCTATCTGCACAAATCCATTAGGAAAATATGTCAGCTGGTGGCTCACTGTCACGTTTTCTGCGGGATGAACGACCCATGAATGCAGGCTGCGGGTTGAAACCCCTCACTGGGGTGTTTATTTCCAGTATGGGAAAAGAACGGGAAGAAACGGGAAGCAGGCTACACGCAACAATGATAACAACGGACCGGGCTAACAGGACTCAGACTAACTAATAAAGGGCAGGACATCAGCGAGCAAACAGGATGCAGGTGTGCTGGGCTAACAAGGCGATAGAAACGGAGGGAAAAGCTAAACGGGAAGCGCTGGGGAGAAGACACGACGGGCGGGGCTGAGCGTGACACTCACACTTTTGCAGTTCACCATGTCATGATCCACAGCACGACGGAGTTGGGGCAAACCAAACAGGGTTTTATTAAAAACAAACCAAAAGCAAAAGGATCACAGGGGATCCAAACCAGGGAGATCAACTAAAGCTGGGCTACACTGTGTGATTTTCGTCCAATTTTCAGACAATTTTTCACTAGTGCGACTATTTTTTGGATCGGAGTTTCAGCTTAATTGTGTGTTGTGCATCATGTAGTATACATGGGGTGTAACGAGCACCGATTAACTCCTCATGACCAGCTCCCGATCGGCAATCGTATGAAATTTGAAATTCTGGTCGCCCCTCGTGCGGGCATCGCACTGCTGACGGCCCTTATAGTGTGTGCACATAAATCTGGAGCTTTGGCTTTTCAACGCATGCAATTTAGCCGTACAGTTTGAGGTGGAGGTTTACAAAACTTGAAAAAATTGATTGAAAAAAGTCACACATTGTAAGCCGAGCTTAACAGGGGAAGGATCAGGCAATAGGGAGGGCAGATGCAATGACTTCAATGACTGGACTGGGTAGCAATATAAGGGTTACAAACAAGAGGCAGCTGGGGTGAGTAAGCATGAGGGCCAGAACGAGAGGTAAGACTAACACAGAACAGGTGTAGCTTCTTAGAGCCACACTGGGGAGAAAGCAGGAGGGGCAGGAAGGCAGGGCATGACACAGCACTGTTGTGTATTTTATTTTTTTTTTGTTTTGGTTAAGTACGTGCTTTCAAAAATGTTTTAGCAATAACACGTGTTAAGAATTTCTCTAGATTCCTGTATCCCTCACATTGTTAGTGAGCATTATAGACATTGTTGCAGAGTATGCTGTATAGTGAAGAATACTCACAATGTAACACATTGTCTTATACATTTAGCAAACATAAAGATGCAACAGTGTAGATGAATGCTGAATACAAACTGGCTTCCCTTTCCAAACAAACTGATGCAAATAATGTCCTGACAAACAGCAAATCATATGGTAGAAGAAACCCAATTTTTGATTATGCATGAGAAGTAATGAACCACTGAGATGGTTTATAGTTCTGCTTTCAAGTCCTAATCTAATTTTAGGAGCTAATTAAATATGACAACATCATGGTTCCTGAGAAGATAATGAGGAGACAGAAAGGGGTCAAAATTATTAGTGAAACACTGAGCACAACATAAAAGAACCTGATTAAAGAGCTCTCTTTAATCGCAGGCTTACCAATATGATGCTACCAGAAAGTCTCTGTTAAAACTGCTTTACATTGAGTATTACTTTCTTTAATTTCTTTCTTTTATTTTTATTTCACAGCATTCATTCAGTGATTTTTTCATAAGCGTTTGTCCTATGCCAGGGTCACAGGGGTCATGAAAATGTTAAATAATAGAAATTTCCCAAAAATGTCAGACAAAGCAACTTGCAATTTCTGATTTTTTCTAAGCAAAAATGGGTCACACTTTATTTGAGGGTACACAAATAATGTAGTAATATACTATTCCTTATGTATTAATGTACTACAAACTAAGTGCGAGTTGATGATGTCATCCGAACAAACACTGAACATTCGGAAAACGTTCCCTAAAAGTTCTCTGAAGGTCTCATTATGTGGAACCTTTGGAGAACCTTTAGGGAACAGTTCCCTGAAAACTCCATTAAGGTTACATTTCTGTATCCTTTTACGAATGTTTTGTAAAAGTTCCATTGAGGTTATTTTTTATAGTTTTTATAGTTGTAGAACTATAAAATAACCTTCAGGGCATGTTCCCCGATGGTTCTCTTAATGTTACATATGTAGCATAAGAATATTAAATATTTAATGAATATTTTTAAATTCAAATAAAGGTACGGTCAGTATTATGTTTTTGTTTATATCAGCCCGACTGATGTATCAGGTCCGCTTTTCCATTTCTATACAAAACTTCTGTGTAATGCATTCTATTTGACTGCCCATTAAGTCAATTGTCTCCAATGTGTACTCGATGAACTCTAATAAACGAGAGCACATCCATCAGTACTTGACACACGAACTGAATCGATTGGTTCATTACTGATACAGAATTAACGCGCATGTTTCTGCGCGTAGCCACCGCGTAACCGACGGATTTGAGAAACGCTGAAAAAGACGGCGTAGAGACGGGTGAGGGAAATGTTTTATAAAATGTCTGTATTATATGAAATGATTTCTGAGAAGATTTCATGTAAAATTCACCTTTTTTACCATTGCATGCACTAATCAGGCAGAACTCTAAGATTAAAAAAAAAAAATTGATTCACGTATTTAATTTTCGACGGAAGCTATTGCCAAACTAGGATTTCTGAGAGAATTACATGTAATACCCCGAAATTCTGATTAACTAGGAGCAATGAGCTTCAACATGATGTTTTCTGCACTTACATTTAGTAATACATGACCATTGAAAATGTATTATGTTAATATTAATGTCATAATAAAAAAATACATTTGAACAAGGTAAGTGAAATGTTTAATTTCTGATTATTCTGATTGTTTATGATATTTAGTTATATAGTTCTGATAATTAGTCATACAGTAAATTGTTTTACATTTGTAGATTTTTGGGATTATTTATATTGTAATATATACCATATTATTAGACTTTTCATTCAATGTAGTGAAGCAAAGTTGCACCTAATTCATTTTGTTTACTCAAATATACAGTACTCCTTGTACCTGTAAGCCTGCATGTTGTAAGTTGCCATGAACAAGGAATAGCTAAGTAAAAGTTGTATGCTTTGTTTGACTTAGTGGTATGAAATTTGCTGCATATTTTTGCATGATTATATAATTTTCCTTTTGAATGATGTGAGAAACTATGGTTCAGTTGGTAGTACTGTTACACCACATCCCCTGGGCTGAGGGGATGAATGCTGACTCTGCCCCCTGTGTGCACAGCATACATCTTCTTTCCCTGTGTCATATGAGATTCCTCTGGGTACTCTGGGTTTCTCCTGCAGTTCAAAGACATGTGCTTCTACCTGATATCATTAAACTGAGTGTAGTTCTGCGGCATACAATTGGCATTTCCAGTCCAGCATGAACCCCTGCCTTGAGCCCTAAGGTTCCTGCAATAACTTGCAGGCTCTCTGTGACCTCATAGTAGGATACAGAAATTATAGACAATACTTTGTTTTCAGGCAGTTTTAGGAAAAAATAGAACCATAAAGGTAAACAGAACTATCAGTCACACCCTTGTTTTGATTTAATTAATTGTTCACCAAAGGTTAATAAATTGCTTTGCTTACTTGGATTGATTCCTCCATTGCCACTTTCTTATGATGACAAAATAAATCTGCGTCCACTATTTTATTATTTGGCAAACTAACCACCAAATTATTTTTTTCTAGTTTTGTACTAGTCCAACATCAGGTTGGCTCATCCAGCTGTCCCTTCTGGGTATTATTCTTAAACATAGTTTTGCTGATGACACATATCCTCATGTACAGAATGAAATATTTAAATTATATTAGTTTGTGAGGACATTCGGGCCTCGGTGTAAAAGAACTTCCTCCTGGTGAATAGAAATGCAGGTAGTCTATTTTTGAAATACTTTCTCAGTCTTCAAAATGGATGAATCTAGGTCAATTCCAGTACCGAATTAAAGGACCTTGGTGTTGCTGGTGTTGAAATCATTAGTGTAGTCTTAGAAATATATCTAATGTGACTTTCTTTTATCTATATAATATATAGAATAGAACAGAACCTATATAATAGTTTCATGCATCTATTGCACTAAAAAAGAATAATGTAACAGTCCAGTACCTGGCTACCTAAATCCTGCGTAACTTCAGTGGGTACACAATACTGCCTGCTGTTATTTAAAGTTATTGTTCGTTAGTTAGTTATTTAGAGTCTGGTCCTCACTGGCCACTAAATTGGAGTAGAATATAAAATACTGCTGCTCATTTTTGAAGCCTTTAACAGACTAGCAAGAAATGTATCTTATGAATCTACTCTAATCTACTAAGCCACATGCTCAGCCCACTGAGCTATGTGGTAGGCCAGGTCCCTGGGACACTTGGTTAACTATGACAGCGAAACTGGTTGGTGGTGTGCAAACTTTCAAACCACAGATATCGGCAAAATATTAATTAGAATTATTTTTATTTGCATATTAGAATTGTTAGAATAAATTAATGGGACGGAAAAAAACTCCAAAGTTAAATAATCTTCTGCAAATGATTCTCCAAACTCTACCTTGGCTGTATAAAAAATAAACTGAATTGAATTGAACTCTACTTCTACATACAGTAAATTAACTATCAACATTTCTTTTGCTTTTTTTTTGTTCCATTTGTTAAAATGACTGTCAATCCTTCTGAAGTGCTCTGTAACGAACTTGCTTGTAAAAAAGCTATCCTGTTCATTCACCCATCTCCCCACAAAGAAAAATGTTAAATACTAGTTATAGTTTGATTGATTGATGTTTAATGTTACCATTTGACTGAATGACATTTAATGCTGCCATGTACAGTAACTGACCTGCATAAGAATAGGAAAATCATTTTAAGATACCTCAATTACCTTGTGTCTGACCCTCATAAGTAGTAGCAATTAATTTTTCTGAGATATGCAATAGAACCAGTATATCTGACTTGCATAAAGTATATCCATGCTATTTCCTGGATGGATGGATGGATGGATTAATACTTTATTGATCCCATGTGTGTGATGCTGGATAGCATATTTCCACAGATTAACAAATATGAAAATGCTGAATTATTTCTTAAAAAGACTTCTTAAAAAGATTTCTTAAAAAGACATTAAGAAATGTCTAATTTTTCCATAATCACTTATCCAGTGCAGAGGTTGGAAAGGATGCAGTCCATCAGAAGACACACACTTAAATACACACACAGACTACAGCCAGGACTCTGCAGGAGGAAACCCACATGAATACAGCAAGAGGCATGCAAATTTAAGGTCAAACCCACAACATAGGAGGTGTCAGGCTAAAATATTACCCACTGAGCCACAATTCTGGCCTTTTGTAAAGTGTTAGCTATTGTTTGTTAAAATGTATAACACCCTTTACTTGGAAAGAATACATTGCAAAAGGAAATGCATCTTCCTTTATAAGAATATTCATTTCAGGGCTATGGTATCTGAGTAAAGCGTAAAGCATGTATGTTTTAGTGTGTGCATTCATGTTCATGTAATGTATACCACCCCTCAGTCTTAATTAAAGTAATATCAGTCAATTTTATTTATTTCAATGTAGTTTTAACAGCATTATAGACTGGAATACCTGAATTAACAATGTAATGGAATTTTAGATTGAGTAACACCGCATATTTTTTTATAAAACGTTTATTGAAAAAACTCTTGCTTCTTAGACTGAAGCACATAGTAGGGCAATCGTCCAATCAATGTTCATAAAACATAACTGTGATGCAATGCCTTACATACAGAAATACTAATGTTTCTATATACTAAAATATGTTCATTTTATAAATAGGAACAATTAATTTGACACTGAAATTAGATGTCTTTTTTTAAGCGAAATAGCAGTCGTATCTGTCTAGGGAGAAGAACCTGAAGAATCGAAAATAATGCAGGAGTACCTTGTTTCGCAGTATTGTTTACTAAGGATTCTGTTATTGTCAATTGTTCAATGACAATATTAGAATATATGGTAACACAATACTATGACTACATAGCTTTTTGTAGAAACATATGGCACAGGAATTGCCTTTTCACCAACATACATATTTAAATGTAGTTTGATTTCCATTTTGGCCTAATTGCCTTAACAAACATGTGCAGTTTATGGTTCACCTGTGAGATTGGTTTATGTAACCGTTCAAAAATACTACTTGAATTAAATAATTTCACTTAGGTAAAATACAGTGAAACAGGGCTCCTGTAAATGACAATCAAGACGGCAATCACCTATAATAATTGATAATCAGCATGTGTGATTCTGATCAGCTGGAGACACGGCAGCACACTTAACTTCAAATGCATTATATGGAATTTAGATTTCAGGGTAAAATTCTCTGGTTATGAAACCAAAAGTAAGTATTATTTAAGGCGATATCTGAGCTCCCAGCTTACTTTTTGTGATGAATACTTCATTTGGAAAGAGTGGAGATTAATTTTCTCATTATATTCATTATTATATATATTTAAAAAAACTACATACTCATAAAAGATGCACTGTAAAAAGGTCATAGAGCGGTGATCTGGTGTTCTGTATATAATTGAAGGTAATTTGACTCATTTAAGTTGTTGACTCCTTTACAGTAAGAACTGGTTGCTATTCTGATCTCAACTGCCTTTCCTACCAGGGGTCTTTATGAATTAGCCTGCTGTATCCAAGCAACAAGAAGGTAACCTGCAGGGCTGTATATGATTACTTTCAAACATCCGACTCAAATTTGTTTTGCGGTCCCTCCATCTTTACATGGCATAAAAATTTATGAAGATCTCATAGAGTATAACGATACTTAAAATCACATGAATTTTTTTTTCTCTCAAACAAATTTAAGGTGTAGTTATAGCAAACTTTATAGACTCCTGTTCATAGAAGGGCTACCACCAGAACTCTGTTACAATTTGCCATTGGCAGAGTCTTTGGTGCCATAGAGATCTGCTAGTTTTTTGAATGGCGGACCCCAGATATGGAGGTAGTCATAGTTCAGGTCTGATTCATTAGTGGTGGTTTCCAGGGAGCTTAGGGAGCCGGCGACTGAGCCCTGGCCCTCATAGCCGTAGACTTGGATGGAGTCATACGGCGGAGCATTGGGATCATTGTCGACGTCGCAGAGGTGGTTTCTGATGAAGCAGTTCACATCCACGTCGCCGGTCGCCTGCTCCGACCTCTGTTGAGCCGGATACTGCGGTTCTGGTTTCACGTCCTTCCGAGGCAGGAAACCATTGGCGCCATCAGGGTTCTGTAGCGTGGCGATGTCGAAGGCCTCAGTGTCGGCCTCGCCTCCGCCCTCGTCATCGTAGGTAATGATGTTTTCCCGAACGTCCTCTTCCTTAAACACGATGAGGGGCTCATTCTTCTGCCTGTGCAGCGTCATGGATAAAACTACAATGGCTGCAACAACAGAGAAGGAGGCATCAATCTCTGTTTCCTAATTCTGAAAAGATTGATCCTGTGAGACAGTAACGCTTTACATGAGGGGACACAAATAATGTAGTATTTTGATATTACTTATGTTTTAATTAACGACAAACAAAATGTTTGTTACAAACTGATCTCATGTTTGTTTATCATTAACATACTGTCACACATCTTTTATCTCAATCAATTAATATATTTGGTACAGTACTACAGTCATCCCTTGCCACTTCACTTTCACGGCTTCACTCTATCGCGTTTTTTTGAAATACAGTACTGTGCTCATTACAGTATATACAGTACTGTGTATTCATTAAAAAGTTGATCGAGACAGTGAAAATGATACAGCGTGTGCTCGGTTGCCTGAGTCAGTTCTATCCTCTTCCTATCCTGGCCACTGACTCTCTCATATACGTTTATACATCGCTGTGCATGGGAAGCATCTTTGTTTGCAATTTTTGAGAACTTTTATCTAAGCCCCACGATGGCTCCTAAACGTGCTGCTTCTTCTTATTTTCATAGCTTAGTGGTTCTGTGTGTGTTTAATTAAATGTACAATAATAATATGATGATGATATTTGTAATATCTAATATGTCTTATGTTCTCTTATTTTGTCTAATATAATGGGTAATATGAGTGTAATGGTAACTAAAGTGTGTTGTTTCATGTCTAGAGGAATAACCATATTTAGAAGGTTGTAAACAGGTTTTCTATGGTATAACTATGAAAATATTTGATTTATAAATAAAGAATCCTACTTCGTGGAAATTCACTTTTCGTGGTATGGTCTGGAATAGATTAAACACGATAAACGAGGGACGACTATATCAACTAATTCTGTAAATCTTTATGAAACGAAGGAAGTACTGTAGGAATAAATAATGAATAGCGCATGTAAAATACTGATCTCGTCATTATTGAATTCTGACGCATCATTTATCCCAAGTAGTTACTATATTTACTGAGCGAACGCATAGCAGCTTAGAGCGCTCTAGATTACTCCAACAAATCTGTTAATTCATTTATAAATCTCTTT
>JAODKM010000020.1:2774675-2794801 GCA_026780845.1 Petrocephalus sullivani | reverse complement strand
AGTTCCTGCAAAGAATACATGAATCGTCATCATTAATTAATGATGAGGTAACGCATAGTTAATGGTTAATTAATGCACTTACTAAGCATGTATTACTGCATTATTTGTGGCCCCTCAAGTAAAGTGTTAGCAGATGTCTTATACTTCTGTTGGAGCTCAATCAATCTGGCCTTTTTAATCAATATGACCACACCAAGACAAAGCCATTCTGGGGTTTGAACTGGGATATTATTCCAAATATAGCTGTCAAATTTATTATGCACAATAACCTCTGAGAGATGTTTGCCGTGTATTTGTGCTCATATTGCAATGCCCTCTGCACAAAATATAAAACTAAACTGAAACCATAATTTAACAAAATTAAGTTACAGTTAACAGCGTGAAGAGGCAATATATAAAAGCATAATACATAAAACTACTGCAGTTAAAAACATAATTTTGGTTTTGGTAACCCAACATTCTTCCTCCTTTTCGACCTCTTTTCATTTTGTGTTGTGAGAAGACGTCTTCTTAGTTAGGCCATTCTCGCATCGTTTGGACGAATTGGTCTTTTGCCCTTTAAGTTAGCAATTTCAAGATGGCAGCTGAGCCCTCTTGGGTGAGGTTGGGTGCTGCTGGAATGTAGATGAGCGGCTTACCCAGCAAGATTACAATGCAGGCCAAGATGGCGATAAGGGCGCCCATGCTGAGTCCTGCCGGGAGCATGAAATGCTGCGCGTTGCAGGAGAGGATGGTCTCCCTGGCATCACAGCTGCAAACTCGCAAGATGACGGTGGAGGTGCTGCTCATGGGCGGGCTGCCACTGTCACTGATCTTGATGGGCAGGCGGTAAACATCCCGGGTCGTCCGACTGAAGCCCTTCCGGGTCACGTAGAGGCTGGCGGTGCTGTCTGTGGTGTAAAACAGGGAGGAAGAGAAGGTATTTTACAGCACTGTGAAAAACGCAGAGCGGTGATTCAAATGACATGTCGTAAATGCTTTCGGACAGACTCGGAGCTTTCACGGAAGTAGGTGAAATCTGAGGTTGAAAAACAGTTTTTTGAGTTAAAACAAGGACATTGCCAGAGGTGAGATGAAAATAAATAAATAAATGTCGGTATTCTTCAGGGTCTTTTCAAAGTGAAGAATTTTCTGAAAAGGGGCATACATTTCTAAAGATTAGCAATATATTTTGTCATTGATATGACATTATTGAAACTAAACTCAGTGACAAAAAAAGTTAAGCGCCCAGACAGAGTGGTGGAAATGAAACAAATCTGCACGAGCTGAAAAGTTGTGTGACTGTATCACAGTGATCATAATATCAGATCAAACACAGTCACTATTGGCTCACTGCTGGTTATTTTAGTAGGATGTGGCACCCCCCCGCGCCTGGATACATGTGCCGATATGGTGTCACACAACGGTGAAGGGAGTCATACAGCTGTTGTATCCTCTGCTGCGGCAAGTCGGCCCACAGATGTCGTAACTGGCCCTCGAGATCCTACAGATTGGCACTGGGTTTGAGTTGACGTCCAAGCTGATCCCACAAATGTTTGATGGGGAAAGATCTGGGGACCTGGCTGGCCAAGAGAGGACATCAACATGACAAACGTGCCGTGTGTATACGGGCATTGCTGTTGAAAGGGTATGACATGCAGATGCAGGATGTCACTGATGTAGCCCCATGCCATTAGGGTCCCCCAAACCCCTACCAGAGACGACTTGAAGTGATATCCTGTTACTCTCCACACCATATTACAAGGAGTAACGCCGGAGTATCTCTCTACAACATTGGCAGGATTGGTCCTCTCCCCTCTGTGCTGCCATATGCACACACAACGGTCATCCGTGGTAATGCAGAACCAAGATCCATCATCAAACATGGTACAACAACACTTGTCATTGGTCCATGCCTCCCGGTTACGGCACCACGCCAAACACAGCCATCTCTGCACTGTTGTTAACGGCAGCCTACCAAAGGGACAGTGAACCCATAGTCTGGCTCATGCCAGTCTTCCAAACACAGTGCAGGATGACACAGGGTGCTGTAGAGAGTCCAATACCTGTGTCTGGCTGGCAGGCACAGACATGGGGTGCTATTATGCTTGGCTCACAATATGACGATCCTCTCTTGGTTCATGACATGTGTGGGTGCCCTTGAATGCCCATTGGTTCCAACATCAGGCAACTGTGACATCTGTATGCCCCACAGACCAGGCAATTGCATGATACGACCCCCCGGCCTCATGCAAACCCACAATGTGACCCCTATTGTACTCTGTAAAGTGCTGGTAATGCTGTCTAACTGTCCAACTGTGTCTATGAGGCATCCTCTGTGTCTGGTGACTTAGGCGTGCCAGCTCCTTGCAAATCGAATCATTTACATCGCTGGTCTGCACATGTACCAAATTACATCCAAATTGGACTTTTACTTCTGGGTGCTTAACTTCTTCATCACTGTGTATTTGCAATAACTAAAGCTGCTTTTATGGGGCTGTTCTCTAGTTCAAGGTGGAAAATATTCTGCCACACATAAGATAAATAACTCCTCCCTTGGGTTATATTCATCTTTCAATGAAGTTATGCATCATGTTTTTGTGGCCTTCATCTCAATATTCTTATATGAAGACACAAAATCATAAAATAAACAACATCCACAACATGTTGTCTTATATAATGTGAAACTAATTTTGTTTGAAACATGACTGATATGGCTGCTTTATAATTTAGGTTTAATAAATTTAGGTATAATACGAAGATATAAATCATTTTTAATGTTTATATATCTCCCCTTTGAAATAGCTAAAAAATGCCCATTAGCCCTCCATTTCTGGGTTGCATGCTGCAGTTTGACTTGGTTGCCCACCCACTTCGGTTATCCTTGAGAGTGAAGTTTTGTTTGCCGGTGACCTCTGGGGAGACGCTGAAGCGGAAGTGCTGATGGGGGGCCATTTCGTCCTTGTCCACTGCGCTTATGATCTCGATCATCTGAGATGCAGGACAAGACAGAAGCATCATGACGTCAGGTATCTCCACATCTCATTACATCGTCAGATCGTATGCATTAATGCAGCACCCACATCAGCCCTCCTTTGCTTTGTTTTCCTTGTATTCCTAGATATAATGTCTAATAGTGATAAAGTATGGCTTTTTCATTTAATTTTACTTTGTATGTGGATATGCAATAGAAAAAAAAAAGAGTGTTTAAAAGCTAGACACAAGTACGTTGTCTTCACTCAGTGGGGAGTATATTAGGTATTTTTGTTTGCTAAAGCAGCTTTAAACTAATAAACTGGCCACTGAGTGTCTGTATTATCGTTGTATAAGATCGCTCAGACTTGGCTCAGTCATAGTTTAGCCTAGCGTTTACAGTAGTTGAATATGCACAGTAAAAATACTTACTTTGCCATATGCTACATTTTCACACAGAAGAATTTCGTTTTGTGAAGCCAGTTCAGGAGCATTATCATTCACGTCTCTTACTTTGATATTAACACGCACTTTAGCATCCTGATGATGGCCACCTGTAGAGAGCAACAGTTAGCTAGTGTTATTTTGTCATTTTGGAATGTAGAAGACACTGATTTTAATACTTGATGTTATAAATGTAGCGTTAAATAGTCATTTATGTGGTGAAGGAGATACCACTGATATGCCTAATACATTATTAACAAAAATATGGAAAAAAAAACTAACCTTATAATCCTGGCTACTGCTTTTCTACTAGGGATTTTTAGTTTCAAGTTTTAATTGTCATGGGAAGTTTTTTTTTTTTAATCAAGAAACATACAATGCAAGCAGACTATGCCAATCTGGACTCAGATTGAGAACCTACCAATTTCAATGGCGCTTACAGAGATGTTGTGCCAAGACAAAGATTCACGGTCCAGCGGTCTTGTTGTTCTGATAATTCCATATTCTGGGTCAATACTGAAGAATCGTTCCAGGTCAGTGTAGCGGGGAATCATGTACCTATACAGGAAAGTGATCCACTGATGTTAGCATATCTTCCTTAACAATTCTGGGCACTCATAGCTGTGATGGTGCTTATTTTCTGAGGGCTTGAATTTTGTTGACCAATGCAAACAAATGACTGAATGATTTAAGAAAATATAATCAGTTGGCCTCTGAAACTCCTGCAATGGGCTTCGTACCTAATGGGTTTGTTGGCCACATCTGTGTCCTTGGCATGGACCCTCCCTACAACAGTCCCTTCCAGTGCATTCTCCTCCACCTCGAAATTGTAGCCAGATGAGGTGAAGACTGGTGGCTCATCCTCGTCTTCTACTATGACCTTCACGGTAGCCGTGTCCTTGAAGGGTCCCCAGGCAAAGAAATGTGGGTCCATATTCACGTTGGATGCCTCCACCCGTAAGGTGTATGCTCTCTTGCTTTCAAAATCGACGGCCTGCCATTGGGAGAAAGAACACGCCATTCACACCACATCAGTCACCATAACATAACATATGCATACATATTTATATATGTATGTATAAACGTAAGAGAATGAGATTAACTGTTACAAATAGATGGCTTAACATAATAAACCCAGCCAGTCATGTCGATATGCTTCAGATCATCAGAAATTAGGTCTTTGTCAAAGAAAATCTGCTTTTTTTTTCACCTACTATAGTGAGGAGCCAGGGGGCGCTGTTGATAAAGAATTTATCCATGCATGTGGCTCGATCAAAAACAAACATCCTTTCACAGGTTTCTTTTTTTAAGACTGCCTACATGCAACTACAAATTATTCAACAATTATTTAACAATTATATACATTGTCATGTGTGAGTCACATCATGTGTGAATCATGAATGACCAAAATAAACTGCAATACAGGGTTTGAGGAATCTTGACGATTCTTGAGCAAAAAATTAGAATAAAATATAGTTATTTTACATTCACTTGAGATTTTTAATGATAAATCCATCATTTATTGACCTTTCCTCTTGTCATTTTTTTGCAAATTTCAGAACCCCCATATTTTTTTCAATGAACCTGCCAGACTTTGAAATACAAGCTCTCTGTTCTCCAGACAATGCAGGTCACCTTCCAAGTCTTATACTCTGCCACTAAATTATTTGATAGCTAAAACTAATCATCAGCAGATAACGTCCACAATAATGTCAGGTTGCCTCTTAAGATTCCAGCGGTGCCTCCCGCCTAGGGCTCACACTGAATACTTGATTAAACCTCAGCAAATCTGTCAGTAATTTCAGTTCTAATTTCTACCTTACTTTGAGGGGTGAGGGGTAATTAAATAGTCAGAGGTGTATCTAAAGGCTGTTGTTGCACAGCACAGCAGTCTGGCATCAAAGTTATTGTATTCAGCATGAATATAATAATGCCCCCACCTCCTCCACCCCTTTGAATGCTGACACACTGCATGTCTTCCAGTTACACGGTCAGTCCTAGAATTTGACAAATCTACACACTGCCTGACTCCACACTCTGGGTTCCTTATACCCACAATTATTATTTATTGTCTGAAATTATTTTTTTCCACCTCTTTTCTGCCCCTTTCAGTCAGGGAGCAAAACCAGCCAATTCAAGGAACATAACCAAAAACTTGAACATATTTATTTAAGAAAGAAAACAAAATTGAAAATGTAATCTATCCATTCATCCATTTCCTATACCAACCTGTCCTCTGTAGAGTCACGGAGGACCAGAGCCTACTCTGGATGCTGTGGGCACCTGGCAGGGAATAACCTATGAAGAGGTGCCAACTCATCCCAGACACATAATTACAAACCTAATTTTTAAGAGGTCTACAATGGATCGTTAGTTATCTCAAATCTGAGTTACCAGTAAATAATGTTATTTTTTTGTTCTGTGCAGATGACCACTTAAGCCTTACCTCTAAATTCCCAAATGTCTTTGGATCACCACCATGCTGCTAGATCTTACTATAACAGTTAAATACAGCTTACTGTAAATGTTTTCTAAAAAACAAAAAAAAAAAAAACGTATGCTACACTAAATAAACCTAGCTAATCAAGATCCTTCAGGTCAACTCAAGTTCAGATATTAATGTTTCAATAGTACAAACAGCTGTCAGGTCTAATAGCTGTGACACCCTACATATTAGTCACATTATGCTTACATACAATTGCAAAAGTAACAGAATTATGAATGCATAACATGAATGCTATGTTAGTGTAGGAATGCAAGAATAGACAAAAATTGTCATTGAGCCTTGCTTTCAATTAACCCAAATTTATATTAATTAATAACTGTTGTGTAAATTTCACAGATGGACACTGCATTGCAGTACTGATGACAGACCCTTGGGCATAAAATTTTGCATGGCCTCTTATAAGAGATGTGAGATGTCTTGACATGCCTAGCAAAACCTGATTAAACGTTAAAAACAATGCAAACTGTATTGTCATCAAACACATCCACGTGACTTGTTAAGCAATTGTGTTAGTTTTACTGGTGTGTTAATCCATTTACAAAATGAAGCTGAAACTTAACTAGCTAATGTTAATGCCTCTAACAAAATGACCAGCCAACAAATAATAGTTACCTGAGATTCATCCAACACACATAAAAACATGAAAAATCAAGAGAACTGAGACGAGAGAGTGAGCAAATCACACATTTGATACCTGTGTGTGAAAAAATATTTGAGGTAATATCCCACAAAATGTGTTGACATTGTGATAACACAAGTATTTTTTTAAGTGTGACATGTTTGTTTTGATAAATCTATCTTCAGTTCAATATAAGATGGCGTACTCCTATATCTATTCAAAGAAGAATGATTGGCAAAGCTGTATAATCATCTGCCCGGTCACCTTCTGCAGCTTTATGATGCCTTCCTGGGTCCCAGAGTCTGTGACGATCTCGAAGATGTCCATATTGTTGCCTTCGATCAGACTGTACGTCACCAAGCCATTCTCCCCGAGGTCTGGGTCCTTGGCTTTCAACCTGCCTACCTCCTCACCCGGAGCTTTATCTTCTGAGATGGACATGGCGTATACACCTGAAGAGAGAGCTAAACTCACTTTACAGCTCATGTCAGACAGCCTGACCTGTGCTTGCAGGACATCGCAGCTCCAAGAGGCCAACAGACGAAAAGACCGCCTGCCTTTCATCAATCTGACAAAGAGCATAAAGTTGCAGAAACTCCCAGTGACTTGTTGACGCCATCTTGTTGAGGATAATACTGTTGTGCAGTGCCTGTAGAACCCATACAATGAAAGCACAGAAAACACGCATGTAGAGAAAAGAAGAACTTATACAGATATCGCCTGTTTTACCAATGTAGAGCGTTCCTATGAAACCTTTTAAAAGCCAAGATGGCGTGAAGCGAAGAAGCAGAATGGCTAATAATTTTTATTTGAACATTTTTGAGCATTCCTAGACTGAAAAAAAAAAACCTACCAAATCACATAAGACCTAAAATCGCACTATCGTATAGTAAAAGCAGGAATGACATGATAAATGCACAGCCTATATAAAGTAGAAATAATGTATGCAGAGTTGCCGACTTTGGCTGGTGTGAGATATTCAATTCGAGGCAAGTCTGCACACACATTTACATGTGTGTAACAGTTTTATTACATTGTAAATAGTCTGTTGGGTTTGAAAACTACCCTAATGCTTTTGATGTAGCTAATTTTAGGCTTTCAATGGAATAATATGGATTTGCAGTAAGATTCAGAATCAGACAGTCTGAAAGCGTGAGTGTCGCAACAGATGCGTGAGAGTTGGCAACCCTCTGTATGTACTGTGCAGATTCACCAGAATCAATACAGTCATAGGTCACTTAACAACTGGGATTCATTCTGAGAAATGTTTTGCTAGGTGATTTCACCATAGTAAGAACATCATAAAGTGTACAGTATATTTACACAACGTGGCTCATATAGCCTAGTAACACACTGTATAGCCTAAATAACAATAAAAGTACAATACAGTAAATGGATTACCTAGTAATGTCATTGTTTATTATCAGTATCAAGTAATATGTACTGTATATAATAGTGTGTGCTATACTTTTACACAACTGGTAAGTGCAGTAAGTTTGTTTACACCAGCATCAGCAGAATTATGTGAGTAATGCATAGCGCTATGTCGTCACTAGGAGATAGGATAAGCTCATGGGGCCACTGTCGTATATGTGGTCCGTCACTGACTGAAATGTTGTTAGATATGACCATATATCTATAATTGGCACACTGATAAAAAATGCCAAATGCTATTTTCGCTTTTTTGCAGGTGATAACATGGGCCTTTTGTTGAAGCGACATGGCATTAAGCGGGGGAATCCTGTAATGTGCATGATGTACAACCTCTGATACCTCAACTAGTCTACAACCAATGCAAAAACATAGCAGTGCAGACCACAAGTAATGGAATACGAGTGAAAATTAACCCTACTTTCAAAAGTCTATAAAGTATTTGTCCGGGTTAGTTTTTGTATGAATTTCTTGATGTAATCAGCATTTTTACAAGCATCTTAAAAAGTGATTATTACATGATAATGATACAATTAAACTCAAATTGTTAATTTACGTAAGAAAATTAGCTTAGTGAGAGTGTAATTTCTGTTAAGTTCCACCCGCTACATACTTCAGTTCCAGTCAAAAGATGTTGTTCTCTGCTTTGAAGTGCCCATTAAGCCTCCTGCTCTTCTAAAACCAGATTTGTTCTGCTGACATCATGAGAAACAGGGTAACCTCTGGGAACCTCAAGCCTGCGATCAGCATTACATACCCAGTGAAGTAAGAAAAACTAATACTAATACTAATATATATATATATATATATATATTTATTTTTTTGCCAAATCGTAAACGTGACTTGCAGGTAAACAAATGCACATGAACACACAAATCACTGAATACCTAACACATTTTATTTTTCTCAGCAGAGGCTTATTCAATCCAAATGAACCAAGGTTTTTACATGTTGCAGATTTCACACAATGTGTCCATTAGAAAAAATTAGAATTTTTGGCAATGACAGTGCAGCATTCAGTTTGAGGACTTACACCTGTGGTCCTTATGCAAGACCCTGAGGTCTAACTGGCACAATGCATGCTGGTTTCTGCCTTAATATGCTTTAATTTCACTATTGACAAAAGTATTTTTCAATAATTCTACTGCATACTCATGGGCAAAAGTGCCCTGCAATGGGCTGATGTCCCATCCAGGCTTGTTCCCTGACTTGCGGCCATAACATCTGGAATAGGCTGTGGTTACAGAGAATGGATGAATGTATGGATGGGCTAAATTAGATCCTAATATCCTTATAAGTCTTACGAATGAATTATCTAGACATTACATTTAAAATTATGATCCTCTAAGAATTTCTTAGGGTCTAGGAACTACAAATTTAAGTGACTGATTTAGAATGTGTTTCGCATACTGGAAATGTAACAGCCCGTTAATAATATAGCAATTCAAAATCAAAAGAGTAGTTCATTCTTAATTAATTGATGATCTACCTGAAAGTAAGTCTTGCACTCAGACCAGGGTTGAGAACTATTGTGTTTATCATCTGTGATTTGAAATAGTTCAATTTGAAAAGCACATTTTCCTGCAGGGGAACTCATTATTGGAGAATTGTGCAGAGAAGCCTCGCCAGACAGAGATGCCAGCCCCGTGTATCCCATACTCACTCTGAGGGAATTTCGGAGGGTTGTCATTGACATCCGTGAGGACAATTTTGACTTCTGTTGTGCCAGAGAGTCCGCCCATGTGACCTCCCATGTCCTTAGCCTGGATGACCACATCATATTCCTGCCGGGCCTCCCTGTCCATATTTGGTAGGGCTGTTCTGATGATACCTGCGGAGGTACACCATCACTTTGGTTAAGTGCAAAGCAGTGGCAAAATGCTGGCCAATTCTACAGCTACACCAAGCTCTATAGCTCCTGAGATTAATAATATAGAAATCAAAAGCTTCTCCATCTTACCCAGAAATGTGAGCTTCTAGTTTCATAATATTATAGAGTTTGGTAACACTTTCTATGAATGCCGTGTCTATAAGAGTTTATAAAGACATGAACACATTTGTAACACAAAAGTGCATTCATAAAGCATTATAAAGATGCCTATAAATATTTAATAAAAGGCATAACGTGTTATAACCATGCTTATTATGCCTTTGAATGTTTTGAATGCTCTTAACTGTAATGCACTATAGATACAGTAGCATAGTAGCTTGAAGGATGCAGTATAGTGCATCCCTAATTCTTAAACCAACCATTACTACGCATTATGTATAAATGTATCTATAGTGCATTATAGATGAGAGTTTCATTGGAGCTTTAATAAACACTATAATGCCTTATGACTGTCAATATAAGATGCTGTACTGCTTTATTAATTCTTATACTGACCATTGTAGTGCATTATCTATAGTGCTTTATATATGACAGCTTCAAGTAAAGTGTTACCAAGAATTTCCCCCAGCAATCAGTAAAGCACACGCTATCTTATTTATAATCCTGTGGTAATCAGAGCTGTCATTTGGTGAAATTTTAGCCTGTTACTTTCCATGTTAGTAAACTGGCATGCCAAGTACACGAGACAATAATATCAGGTTAGCTGATAAACAGGTGCACTCAGCTGAGCTCTCTGCCTGACAGCACAATAAACCTAGAAAGTGTTAAATGTGGGCAGTGGGTGTTCCAGGGTAGGCAGCCATTACTTCCACTCTGAGCTCTTCTCATTTGGCAAGTGCTACTTTGGATTTGGCATATTTTCAGTCCACCTGGTATTTGAGAAACAACATATACTCTACCCTTACAGTAGAAATCACAGGAAATATTGCGGTGCAACGGTGCGACACCGATGAGCACAAATCAGATGGATGGTAACCATGGTTTCCTCAAAATCAGCCACAAGGAGTGATGACAGGACGTTGCTAGTGTCAATAATTGCCCCAGCCAGGGCAATAAGGCTTGGGAAAGATGGTCAAGTGGAAAGAAAGTGCTATGAAACAGACAGCTTGGAGGAGGGGGGGTGAGCATCTAGAAAGTGCAACTCCTGACTGACCCCTTTCTCACCACATCCATTTTCAATATTTATTTGCTAAATAAACCTTACCCCTCAAGGGGTTTTTGCCTGAATTCTCATCTCCCGTGCCTTCCTGCCCCCAAAAATATACATACATTTTTTATTTCCTAAATGTATTACTTCTCAGTGATGACTCGGATTATTGTCCACCATCACACAAAGACGGGGAAGTGGGGTGTTGCGGACCTGTCTGTGGCTCCACTGAGAAGTAGGGCTGGCCCTGGAGGATGCTGTACACCAACATTGCACTGTTTCCATACGTTGGATCATCTGCGTCTGTAGCTGTCACCTGTATCACTGACGTACCTGGAGAGCAGCATGGAGAGAACAGACAGAAACCAACTGGTACTGGCTGATTGTGAGCTAATCCAACATCAGTATGCATTTTAACCCAAACACAATGTATAAGTCTATTCAATTAATATAATCACATGCCTTTGTTTATCAATGGATATAATCCAATATATAGAACCTTAAATAATATAGATAAATGTATAGTAAAAGGCAGAGGTATGTTTAGATTATAACTCAGAGATGAGGCTTCACTGGAAACCAGTCCCTGAGTTTGCTTTACAGTAGATAATCAGCGATTCACTCATCTGCAATTTTCACTCTTCTGCAGTTACATACATACATTATTGAATAATGTATGGCACAAAATTACACTTCATGCCCCCCCCCCCCCCCCCAAAAAAAAATCCATGAAGAAGAGTCACCTAAGGTAACTGAAAATGTAAGAAATTGAAAAGTGACTGCAGAAGTTTTACAATACTTAAATCAGTACTTTTGGCACAATAGCAGCCATTTCACATTTTGGATGTGTTCACAAATTTTACTTAGCAGTGTGATGCTGTTTATTTTACTTGGCAGAATGCCTCAATTACTCAGTCAGCTGGGGATTTACTATGGAGAGAGGCTTCAAATTTTGGAACACTTTTCATTTAGATTTAGGTCTTCAAACCAGCACTGTAAACACTATAAACTTTCTTGCAGCACTACTGCACTTTTGTTTGTAATCGAGATTATGCTCATAGGTGAACATTCTCCTTATCTGCAAATCCTTAGCAGTCTTTCATCCAGGATCCATATTTTCTCTTAATATTTACAAATGTCCCTGACCATCTATACTGCCCCCCAAAACTCAATGACATCACCTCCGTGCTACACATGGTGATGGGGGCCAGGGTGGGCGCTAAAGTTATTTTTCAGTTTTTTTTATCATTTATTTTATTTGAATTATACAAAACTCATTAACAACGATTAGTCTGCAATAGCGGGTTACAACTTCAGACAATGTAAAGTGGTCAAGAATATGTAAGCAACATCAATTATTTCTATGCTTGATTTACAGTATGTGGCACAATATGTAACTTCTCCAGTGGCTTCTCTCTTTCCAGCGTCCCATACGGCCGAGTCTGATGGTCTAAACCAGGTCCGCCTCACACCATGTTACTTACCCACATGCTACTGCTTTTGAAGGGACAGCAAGGCAGACTGCCATCGCCATGATATTCAAAAGCATTTTAAATAGTACTCATTTGTCGAAAAAGCAGGATGACTCATGAAATAAAGAATCTGTCCTCATGGGACAATTGAGAAGAGAAAACACACCTAATTGAGAACAGAAAAGAGAGAGGAAAAGATCTCACTCACCGACACCAGCCATTTCAGGGACACTGGCATAGTAAGGGCCATTGAGGAACTCTGGCGGGTTGTCATTGATGTCCTGCACCTTAACCACAAACTGTGACGGTGGTTCCAAGGGCCTGTTGGTGTCACGAGTCACCGCTTGTGCGATTAGAGTGTACTGGGCCTGCTCCTCCCGGTCTAAAGTCTTGGTGGCATGAATGTTCCCTGTTTTGTCATCAATGACAAAAATTGTGCCTGCTCCATCTCCGGAAAGAATGTACTTGATGTTTCCATTGCCAGAGTCGACGTCCGAGTGTAGCTAGAGATGGATAGTTACAGAAACACATATTAGACAGTATACTTTAATTCTACTTTTAAATATTACTCCATTCATCTATTTTAGTATCACACTTTTTTCAGAACCTATCCCAACAAACTTGTAAGAATGGAGCATAAAAGTTAAGGCAGCTAGCTAAATAATTGGGCTTGGGTAAGACAGGAATGAAAATGAGACCGAAAGCAAGTGCTTAGGCAGCTAGCATCCCATAATACTTTGGGCCACGTACAAAATACAAGGTTGCGCTATGTTGCACACAGTGGCTCAGTGACCTTTTAACTGCTATGGCATGTGGACTTGCCTGGCAGAAGCTTCAGAGATTAAGACGGCTCGACCTGCCAGTGCTCGTTAAATCACTAGCCAGCTGTGCACGTAAGATTTCGCAGAGACAAAACTAATTATTAAAGGATGGAGTTTCTGTGTAATGTTGCAATCCGTATGATAACTATTTGTCAAATCGTCGTGAAAGCACATTCAAGCTTCTCTGATAGCATGTGCAGGTGTACAATAACCTATCGAGATATTTTAAGTTAGTGATTCCTTTTGATTCATTAGCTATCTATATATCCTGCACTTGACACTCCTGTGTCAAGTTCCCTATGTCAGCATTTATGACATTCACAAAAGTTGGAACAAACCTTTATAAATGCTTATGACAAGTTGTTGGCTGTCATGAAGGGCTTATGTTGGTGTCATGCAGCTGTCATAGAGCACCCTTAAGTAAAGTGCTACCAAATAAAATCACGCACATACATACATGCTCACAGAATACATGCTCACAGAAATACTTAAGTAGTAAATACTACTAATAAATTGAAACTCAAATTATAGCTCTAGAAAAGCTGTTCTGAGTTCATCGACAATTAGTAACAACAATTCAATAAAGAGAATTCAAACCCTGTAGGCTCTTACCCGGCCCACTAGCACAGGGTCTGGACCAGTGTACTCTTCAATGACAAAGAACTGGTTCCAAACCCAGCCCCGCTTCGTGCGCTGTAGGGCTTGCCCTTCTTTGCTTCTCTCTCTGTGTCTGTGGAATGACAGATGCTTCTGGTGGGCGTGGTCCAATGCTGTGTGGGCGTGGCAAGAAATCCCCACCCATAAACACATAAGTATAATCCGTAGGCCCAGTCCTTCCCACATGCTGCCTCCCCCGCTCTCCTGTCCTGGGTCTGAAAGGATCCAGGAAGAGTGCCTTAGTCCTTCCTGGTGTTGGCTCTCAAGGCAACTCCTTCACGCCTGGGTTCAGCCATTTGTGGCTTAATCTATTTTCTAACTCCTGGGATGGTCCAGCTCTGGCTCTCTAATTTTAATAAAGAGAGAGGAATACTTTTCAGTCACAGGAAACATACACAGGAACATATACAGGAAATATGTGACAGGAAGTGCGTATAAGGATCCACAGAGCCTCTTGAGTACAAGCAGTCTAGCTAAGCTGCCTGTATCAACAACAACAACAACAACAACAACAACAATAATAATAGGCAGTACCGGAAGAGAAATCATTAAATATTGTAGCTCAGTGTTGTATAAAATGAATGTCCCTGCACATGCTAACTGCAAAAGCTGAAAGCTCTATTAAATAAGCTACAAATAAACGTTTCTATGATTTCTCAGTCGACATTTTGTGTTTCAGCAAGTAACCGAAAAAGCAAAATAATTAACATACTCAACTTTCATTTTATGAATATCTAATTAAAAATTCCTAAACGACTGATAGCTACTGTAAACTGTGGCATTTTGAATAGTAAAAAAATCCATAACTGATCAAATAACTGAAGGCAGAAAATCAAAGATGTTGAGAAAAACTCCTCCTCTGTGAATACTTTTGATTTCCGTTTTTGAGTTCATCAAAGATGGATTTTCAGAATGGTAATCAGTGGGTAATCTCAATTTCAATATCATTGCCAAAACAGTTTAAGTCCAAAGTGATTTCAAATGACTGAAGTGGTCAGTTTATTAAAAAGTCTGTTTTCATCCCTTTACACATACAGTACTGGTACACTCTAATCAAGAAGCAATGATGAACAAGTAAACTAAAATGTATATATCATTCCTATAACAAGCAAATAAGCCTTTGAATGTATGAAATTATTGTGTTTGGTGTTTCATAAACACTAAGGAAACAAGTCCTGTCATTATGGAACAGATCCCTGATGATAAAGAACAGATGGCCTCCTGTTTCCTTTGTGATAATAACAGACTTTAAAATGAGGAATCATTTATTAGCAGTAACAACACACCTGTCATAAATGCAAATTCTCTTTTATTCTGTTCCCACTTCGGGTCACTAATATATCACCCTATAAATTCACTATGTGGTTTCCATCCATCCATCGTTTTTCTGCCACATATCTGGGTTCAGGTCGTGTGGGCACAGTCTAAGCAGGGATGCCCAGAGCTCCCTCTCCCCAGCCACCTCCTCCGGGGGAATACCAAGGCGTTCCCAGATCAGCCGAGACGTGTATGTGGCTCATAGTTGCTGAATCTTATATTAATGTAAATTAAATTCACATGGCAAGTACTATGACAGAAAAATTGTGTAACTGCTAAAATAGTGTACTGTGTTAGCGTCAAAAAATCTGAGCTTAAACAGTATTTTGGTGTTCCTACACTAAACTACCCTATACCACTAGGTATTATAATCAGTTCCATATGGGGCTTACGTGACCTTCTAAGGGATGGCACAGTGGTTAGTACTGTTGCCTCACACCTGTGTGACCAGGGTTTGAGACTTCATCATACCCTGTGATGAGGTAGTGCTCCATCCAGGATTGTTCCCTGCTTTGTGTCTGTAGCCTCTGGGATCTGCTCTGGACACCTTGTGACCCTGAATAGGACAACTGGTGACAGAAAATGGACAGATGGCCTTCTAAATGAGTGACCAAATGGTGAGCTGCCTACCAGCTGAGCTGGCTTGAGACTTCCGTCCACCATAAAATGCTTAATAAGGTCAATAAATCTGATTCGGATTCTGAACTACAATGGGCTGCTCCTTTCATGCACTTTCAAGCCTGTTACAATATGACTGAGCTCATTGCCTCGGTTTTTGGTTGAGATGAGCAATGCGTAAAATTCATGCCTTCCATGTCAAACTCAGAAACTAAGTACAAAAAGTGTCTAGGAGCCATGCTCTGAGCCATGTTGTATATTTAATATTTAATTACTATCATATTGTTTCCTACAGTGTGTATTTAGTAGCATCCTTCCTGCTTTCCTGCCTAGAATGGCTAGGTTGAGTTTGTTAGGGAGTCTATACAATCCATGTCCATGTTGTCAGATTATCCTTGATTTACTCTGTTCACTTAATCTATGGAGGAGAAGGAAGGCTCACTCGAGGCACTTTCAAATGTCTTTGTCTGAGGTTAACATGTGTGATTAGTATCTGCTGAGCTGAAGTACAATTTAAGAGAGGTGACCTGCTGTCCCAGCAGTTTGTTGTGACCTCTCATTGAGCATCTGCTCATCATGTTTCAAGGACCCTAGACTTTCTTAGCCACAGTTGTACATATTTTGAGCAGATTCTATATTGTACAATGAGTGGGCCACTTTAATTTGATGGATCTAGCACCACAGTCAAAGATAAAAGGCCTGAAATGATTGGTCTAGGTCAATGTTGGTGCCTGACCGGTGTCAAATGTATAATGCAAGCCGTCTAAAATAAACCTAACGATTGATAATATGTAATTCATCAGAAATGATGACCTTTACAATAATGCACTGATTTTAAATGGTATGCTAGTGAATAAGCACACATGCTAAGTGTTGCCTTATAATATTTCATTCATTTATTGACAAAAAAACTGATAGCAGATGAACAGAATATCAGGAGGGAACAATAACAGGCAGAGACAAACAAACAAATCAATTAATGAATAAAAACAATATAATCTAGGTTTGGTTGAGCAGGAACATATAACGGCAGACAGCTAACAGTTGCTGTTGGTCTCGCTTCTATTTCTGCTGCTTTCAGAAAAAGGAATTGGTAATTGCCTGCTGGGAAGGGCAGTGATTCACTTTGCCAGAAGCAGCGTCAAGCTGTTTGTCTGTGGAGATGATGCCACCTGAAAACAGTGGAGGCCACCACTGAGGTCTTCAGTTTTGCAGAATTATATTTCACAATAGCTCTTGCCTTTGCTTCTCTGCAGTAGCTTAGAGGGGGAAAATTTGGCTATGGAGTTAATAGCCGGATCGGCTTTGAGGCCTAGAATATAAGGACCATACACAGATTAGACAAAATACAAACATAAAGGAACTGCAAAGTACCTTCATGAATGGCACCCTAAAACCAAACAAAAAACAGGTGCTAGCAAATCTTAAGAAATGTTTCTCCATATGGAGAAAAAAAAAATCATCTCTACTTTAGGATTTTATCGGACCAATTCGAAAAGGGTGTGGAAATGTTTTTTGTGTGTAATTCTAGTTGCCCTGATACTTTCATTAACAAGGGAACTGGGAAAAAAGGATATATACTACATTGTAGAACATGGAAGCTTTTTATTGAATCATTGGAATTAACTCTAGCCAGCTAAAGTTGATTTTCTGTCTGCTTAATGTTTTAGAATAATTCATAAACCAAAGATGAAGTGGCTGCATTTTTCGGCTGAGCAAATAGCACAACATCTGTAGCTTCCAGATCCAAACTGTTTTATGTCCTTGATCTAGAGGTTCAGGCAACTTCTGACTGCCTGTTCCCACGGAGACATGAAAAGCGGGCAGCTGCAGATTTGAGAAGAAGCAAAATCCTTAGGGCTGCTACCGCTTCGGGAATTGAGACAGACGAGCATATGAAGGTACAGGCGCGGAGTGTGGAGGCTAGCGAAAAACAGTGGGAAAAGCCGGGCGCCAGGTTTCCCAGATTCATTTAACAGTATTGACCTAAAATGGTAACTAACATGTAGACTGCTAATAGAAAATGTTGTGATCTGACCAGAAAATCACTGAAAATGTTCAAATTTACTGACTTCAGATGTCCTTTGCTACTGTAGTACCATATACTAAAACAACCACCACAGGTATAATTACTGAAAATTCCTGGTCTGGTAATGTGGTTTTCCAGGAGACACTTTCAAAGCCCATTAAAGTGATTCTGTTTATGAACAGGGGTTGCAGAACAGAGATTGTTCTTAACGTGTTTATAAAAAGGGTCATGATGCCAAAAAGAAATGCGTTGACTTATGAAAATTTAAATATCCTAGAATGTGCCACGGATTTGAAAAGTTAGAGCCGGATTTCTCAGTTCTTGTTGATTGACTAGTTCTGGTAATAATGCTGATAAAGCTAAAATGGATGTGATTACTTGTGATGCACAGTCTGTTAGCTACAGGCTATAACTGCAAGCTAACTATACAACAAGCAAAAGTTGTTGATCAGAAGGAGATATAATTTTCCTTGTAGCTCCATGCAGCTAATTGTAACTAGAAATACCTTTTACCGTACAGCCTTTGTTCATTTGTGAATAAAAAAAATACCACAGGAAAATTTACTGGCAACCCTACAGATGCAAGTTAATGGGCCACATTACAAAGTCACTTAAACCAATTTCAAATCTACAGGAGACTATATAAGAAATCACCCAACATGATGTCTCTTGTAATATATTCATGTGGAATAATTGGAAAGCAAATTAAAGATGGAATGTGGCATTTTTATTTCTTTGTGCAGAAGCAGTCATGAAATTACATTTTATGGCTCTATCGGAAAATCACAGCAAATGTCATTTCTCCATATTTCATCTGTATTATCTTCTAATTCATTGACATTTGAGTGTTTATTCATATCTGTAGGATGCAGTCTCCATCCACCTAATTCTGATTCACCACCTGCATCCATACTCCTCATGTGTAGGAGGTCAACACATTTGAGGTCAATATATTCCAATGATGTGACAAGAATTATAGGATATGTCAAAAGCCCGTGATAACAGTCAGTGGTAGTACCAAAACATATCACTGCCTTATGATACTGGCCATATTATACGCTATGTTATTGTCCTTATTATCAGCCAGCAGTATTGGCCCATGGTGGCCATGTCATTAAAACGTAATATCATTCTGTGTTGTAAGCCCATGTTTTCATGCTGTATTTCATGCCATGTTAGGGGGCCATGTTACGTTACCCATGTCATTAGAACTTGTTACGCACATTGTCACGGATTCCTGAGATTTATGCCGCTGACTAAACACCGAACATGTGCCGTTTTATCTCCAGTCGGCGGGATTCACCACAATATGGGCTTAAAAGCGACGCCCAGTTGGTCTGAGGCGCAGCCAGCATGAAAAGAGACCCCAAAGCTGAACAGAAGGCACCTCAGTCACCCTGATCGTTTAGCAATGCAAATTAGCATTTCCTTGACATGTCGAATATGCAAAACATGCACATCTGTGTGATCAATAAAAATGTCTAGTTATGTCTGTCATCAGTTAGCTTGTATTGCACACATAGTTCTTACTCAAGCTCTCAAGGCTCTTACTCAAAATAGCTGTTCTCCGCCTTTTGTTGTGTTGATAAAAATGCACAGCTCACAAATTCTGGGTTGTTATAGGATTAAAATGATCAATTCACATCCATCCACCCATACATCCACTCTTGTTGCATAAAAGTTGATCTACTACAAGACTGGGACAATGAAGACACCAGCCATCCATTGCCCATACCCACCTGTCCTATGCAGGGTTACATGAGTCCAGAGCCTACCCCAGGCAAAAGGCCAGGAATAATCACAAGGACACAAGGACAGCAATAAACCAGAATGGGACACCAATCACAATAAAAGCACATTTTAAGAAATTATAATTGAGTAGAAAAACTTAACCAAAAGATTACAAGAGTTGTTATGTATGTTTGCAGCAGATTCTATGTGACAGGAAAGAAATAAGTTCATAGGAAAATATAACAAACGAAAAATGATTGGTCGAGAGAGAGAACCAATCAGATCTTGCGTCAGATGTAAGACTAACCATTCAGATGTATTGGTACAACCTCCTCTAGTTGCTTCGTCGCTCTGACACACTGAAGTGTAGAGACAGTCTTATAAACCTTTGTCACTTGCATGAAAAAGTGTCACAACACAACTTTATATTTAAACCTAGGACAGTCGACAAGTGTTGTGTCAGCTTGACAAAAGTTGGAATGAACCCTGAT
>JAODKM010000020.1:2747034-2759530 GCA_026780845.1 Petrocephalus sullivani | reverse complement strand
CAGCGGAAAACATTTCTGCAGGTAACCGGGGGGGCCAGCTTGCCCAAAAGTGTTTTTTTTTCCCAACTGCTTTGTCACCAAACGCCCCCTTCCCCCCCCCCCCCCCCCCCATATTCATTTGTGAATTCATCAGCACAAATTTGTAGTTTACCAACTCTTTTATGCATTTCAGAAAAGCACTTATATGCAAATCAATTTATTTGTATAAATATATCAAGCTTAAAATTCTTAGCTGAGTTACAAGTCATTGTATGAATGAATATTTTATTATTGTGTTGTGTGTATTCTGTGCCTGGCATAAATAAGTTTAGAAGCATAGTGAGATTTTATGTCTTTTGTGCGTCATAACTTTACAGATTATATACACCATCAGTCACCTAATAACCAACAATGCTGCATTTTTAAGTTCATATTTTGCACACTGTATATATATTTGAAAAATACTTGAAGCACTCAATATGAAATTAAATAAAGTAACATCCATAACTAAATTACTAATACCATAATAAATGCCTAGTGTCCAAAATTATTTATATGGTGTCTCCCTACATTTGTCCCAGGCATAAATGCTAATTTATACATTTCATTATTGAAAATACACTGTATTGTGCCATAATCTCTAATCTAAATTACCTGACAATGCTGATGTAATACATTTCAAAAGTCTCTCTTTCTGAATTTCACAAAAGGGACAATATACTAAAAATGATTTTCATCTCCTTCTAAGTAACAAAATAAACACATTCTTGTTCATATCATGTCATATCATGTTTCAGTATGAAGTGGAAGGATACCAGCCCTTAATTGTGTGCATAAGAACCTGTCTTCTCATCATATTAACCCACAATTATTTTTAATTACAGTATTTAATTTCAATGACAGTAAGTATATAGTTTTGGTTTAACCCAAAATTCTCTTGTCCAACGCAATACGTATAACTGAAATACATCATGTCCTTAATATCATGCACGTATAATTTTAGTGAAAAACAGCTGTATGCATCCTGCTTTGATAAACACCTGTTGCATATGGGTGGCTCATGGTAAACTAATTTCATAGTTCACAGTAGCAGAACACAGTTTGGCCCCTATTCGTGTGTGCTGAACAGCCAATCCTGAAACAGGAATTATTGTATTGTTTTTATCGCGTAAGTGACAGAGTGTCAGACTGACACTCAGTGAAGTGTACAAACTTCCCCAGTGTGGTAAAAAAAACAACATAGCTGTCTTGAATTTTGTATTATATCTAGACGTCCGGTTGTGCCTCCATATAACCCAGTAATCTTACTTGATACAGATAATTCTCCCCTGCCCTTCCTTTGAGCAGTTCACTTTCTGAAAGAGAGCTAATACCCACGGATGTGGCAGCCATGCAAAGTGGAGGAAGTCCTGTCTCATGGGGGGGAAAAAAGAAGCGAGTTGAGACAGTAAGGGGAAAGTTCAGAAATCTTCATTACTGCTGGGTGACATTTCAAGTCCGGCTCCAAAGCAGAGTGTGGGCAGAAGCTCCTGACCTGTCCTTAATTAGGGACACTGACCATCTACCACATTAAATTTTAAATGGGACTGTGGCCTCAGGTTGATAAAAAATACAGTGAATACGGCTGAAAAAGTGGAAATACATTGACCCATGAATTGCACTAAATCTGCATATTGTGTCAAATCTCACGTGAGATGTCGTTTTTAAATCATTCATTTGGTAATTCACAAAAAAATGGTACAAGGATTCTTTTTCAAGATAAAAAATGATACATTGTTCTAACCATATGAATTCTAACTGTGATGTTACCTGGAATAGATACATTTTTGGACCTTTCAGGACCTATGCCTTGGGGAATCACGGTGGCGTAGTGGTTGGCACTGTTGCCTCATATCTCTGGGCCTGGGCTTCAAGTTTCTGCCCTGTGTGGAGTTTCCAAATTTTCGTCGTGAGGTTTCCTCCAGGTTCTTTGCTTTTCCCCAAAAACATGCCATCAGCTGGAGTAACAAAATTGTCTATATGTATGAATGGTGCATATGTTTGTGTGTGTGTTCCCTATCCTGGGTTATTTCCCACCTTGGTCCGTGACTGTTGGTGTAGGCTCTGGGCCCCCTGTGACCCTGTATAGGACAAATGAATATGGAAAATGGAAGGAGGAAGCCATGCTTGTACAGTACCTGTAGCACCACTTTAGTGTAATAGTTGTTTTGGACACCAACAGGAGGCTGTTAAAACCCATTGCTTATGTTTCAAGACCATTCTCTTCCATGCAACATAAAAATAGCGTTGTCTCGCTGGACTTAAAGAGACGCCTGACACACCTGTCAGATCATAACTAGTAAATTTTGAGAGCCATGCACACTCACAAAAAGTTAAATCTAAAAGAATCTTGTGTCTTAATCTTTCATTATACATTTAGCGCAATTTAGAAGGAAAGTAATGCATGCCCACCAATTCATAATTAAGCAGTAGCATTTCTATTATATTAACTGAGGTTAGAAAATGACTGTGCATCGTGCATTTTAAATTGTACTTGCGTGTTATGTGACGCGAATGGAAGGAAATATGAAGAAAACTGAATTCAGCTCAAAGTCTTTGAAGTTGTCACTTTCTGTGGTAAGGTGTAGTTATGCCACCAGAGGGGACCAGTGAGCATCCAGAAGCATTTCCCTTCTGAAGACTTCCAACACTCGACTCCACCCTGCAAACACACCCGTCAACAAGTACCTGCTTGTTGGGTAGATATTTGAAATTGCTGGTTTCCTCAGCCTGGGTTCAGTCATTACTGCCCTTTTACGAGTGTTCAGTGTTTCTCCCTCTGGAGCTTTAATTTTCTTAGATTCCTTACGTTATTTTGAAACTTTTCAGTCTACCTTTGTCTGAAGTACTTGCATATGGGATGCTTTTGGGTTTAGAGACTCTGGGGAGATATTAGTGAATCGTGAACTTACCTCTGGGACTTACCTTAGTTTGTGGCCTCACAAGTGCAGATTACTCTTTTGTTAAAAGGCTCAAAGATAGACTGTAGGCTTCTTTGTACCGCCTGTTTGTACTCCCTCATGGAGGTTTTTGAATTTAGACTATCTTTGCCTGAATAAAATTATCATTAAGAATAAGTCTCCCTTACCTTTGATGTTGGCATTTAAGAGACCAAGGGAGGCACAAGTCTTCTCAAAACTTTATTTAAGAAACACTTATAATCTACTTCACGTTCACTAGAAGAAGGGAAAATGGCCATTAACACTACTAGCAGCCATTATGGATATAAGGACATTTCCCAATCACTAGTGGATGACCTTTAAGAAAACTCTTAATTTTTTATACCTTGAAGATGTCTTAATATTTTCTGAGACAGAACACATCCCACATGTGAGACTGGTACTCATATGGTGCTATAATAGAATAATTTATATGTTAAGTGTGAGTTTTTATGAGGCTCAGAATATGTTGCAGGTGTATCACATTTCTCTAGTACATATCGACTGACAGCACCCAGGTCAAGGCGATTTAACAAGTGGCCAATTCCCACCACTGTCACATGGGTTCAGAGGGTCATATGTTGTGCAAAATTCTACAGACCCTTTTTCCAGAACTTTAGTTGGCTGCTGTGCCCATCTCAGCACTGATAAGAGGGATTCCCTCTTAGATCATATGGTTGATGGAGGCACAGGCCCACTTCAATAAGCTTAGACATTGATTTACTTCAGTTCCCTTTCCCTCCCGTCCAAACCCGGATTTGTACTTTATCGTATGCCTTTGACACAGGAATTAGTTGCAGTCGTCCCTCAGAAATGGCAAAGTTCACATGCGCATCGTCTCTTCTCTGTCTTTCAAAAGCTAAACAGAATTACACTTTGGGGAAATTTAGCTTTCAAAATGGCCTTGGAAGAGTGAAGACACCTAATGCCCATTCTGGTTATATTGGTTTGGTTTTCAAGTAGGTCTAGGAGGTAAATAATAATGATAATTATTGCGACGTAATTCTCCTCAATGTCGATCTGATAAATTCTTGATGAAAGTCTGCTGTAAAATTACGTCACTTTCTCTATAACTGCCTGGACAGTTATAGACTAGCAGTGGCGCACAGACGCAGACCCAGCTGAAAAAACACAAACAGGGGTTTGTCAAACAAATAAGTGAGTGCAATAGGGCAGGCAGACGAAAGACAACCAAGTCCAAACAACAGGGAAGCTCACCGGGAGAACAGGTAAATCCAAAGCAATCAGTCCAATAAGGATAATCCAGTTGAATCCAAAATCACAGTCGACAACAAAATTCAGTCCATGAGAAATTCACATAGTAATAATCCACACTGAATTCAGAAATGCTAGGAAGAATGCTAGCAGTAGCTTTTTGTCAGTGCTGACTAAAATAAGCTGTCGAACACAGTGTATTGAAAATGGACAACCTATGCACAACAAACGCGCAGCAAAGTTTATTGCGTTATAGGAGCAGCCTACATACTCCTGTTCTGGCAGTACAGTCATGGGTAGGAAAAGCACTCCCTTAGAGATCTTCGGTGTCGGTGTCTACAGCCACAACAACTTTTTACAAAGGAGATATTGTGGACGCCTATGCAAGAGGCCGGTGCTGTGTATTGTAATCTCTGCTGAAAACGTGTGCCAACTAAAACTGGAAATACTATGAATTTATTTCATCACTCAAAGCATTGCCTTCCAGCATAACATACAGAATGCAAGTCACCGACACCAGCAATTAGTGCTGCAACTTCTAGTCACATCCCATATCGGTCAAAATGGGAATAAGCATTTTATTTTTCAATACGAGAGAAACTCTACCAACAATGTCAAATCTGCCCCCTCTAACAAGCAGCAAGGCAGTCAGAGAAAAATACCAAGCAATAAGCTGTACTTTTGGCACATTATGTATGATTTATCAAAATTAGATTTCAATTTGCAGTCCATTCAATTTGTCATCTTTATCATGTTCTCTTTAAGGGGAATACATAGCATAAATAAAGCTTCACAGTAAAGAAATCATGAATCATCATTGAAAATAATGATGTGCAAATTATATCATGATAATTATGGATATCGTGATTAAATATTTTGCAATATCGGCAAGCCCTGTTTTCAAGAGCTGCTCACATTGTTCCATCCATCAGTTTTATGTACCCACATTCATACTACTCAGGGTCTTGGAGGGTCTGGAGCCAATCCTGGAGGCTATGGGTGCAAGGCAGGGAACAACCCAGGATGGGGTGCTAACTCAAGGCAGCTGCTCATGTTGTTCCCCTGAAAAACCCAAAACCTTGTCTTTGGGGTTGTGAGACACCAGAATTTCCAATTAATATGGTCTTGGACTATGTTAGTTTCATTTCAAGAGTTCGCAAGCTGTAATGGACTGTTCTAAGCACATCCATGACTCTAACATCAGGCTTCCATCCTATTTTTGGCACTTCAGAAGACCTACCAACAATTGGCCAATAGGAGGTACCAGCCATCACTCTCATCCCAACCAGGACAGAAAGTGTTCTATTCAATGAAGAATCTGCTATTATAGACAGAGTCTAGGAAATACACCCCCTGGCTCACTGGGCCCTTTCAGGTTATGCGATATGTTAAAGCTCTTGCTTTCCAGCTGTCCACTCCTAGGACTACAGTATCTGTACAGAAAGTATTTTCAGCATTCTGGTTTCTGCAGTTTATACTGAGTCAACAACGCCCTTCTTCCAAGTGTTCAGGACCACCGAGGGCTCTCTCAGGGTTACTTCGTTAGTTTAACTTTTTTTTTTTTTTTTACTTTTTTCTTTCTGGAGAACCTGTATTTTCTCAGACTTTTCCCATGAAATTATTGTGAAACTCTTTGGCCTGTCTTTGATCATTCTGGGAGATATTCACAAACTGTGAACGTACCTCTGGCACTAACCTTAGTCTGTGGTATCACATGTGCTAATTACTTTTTTGCTAAAGGACTCAAGGGAAGACCTTGGGATTCGTCGTATTGCCGATATTTCTTTGAGTACTCTATTAAAAATCCAAGGCTCATTGTGTGGTTTTGTGGCTTTCTGAATGTGTAACAAGTACACTGTGAGATGTACAAATACAATGTTTTTTTTTTATTATTTTACCTTTCTAATGTCATTTTACCATAGTGCGGCGAATCTTAATGTGTGTGGCATTGCTTGGGGGGCACAAAGCACAACATAAACCGGGTTGGGAGTGGGCTAAAATGTGTTGGAGCAGTATCAAACAGTGCCTTCCTTGTTTTTCTTTTTTTCAGACAGCGAAGCAAGTAAAATATGGACCTAAAAGAAAAACAGGAATGTAGTCACTCAAAGCCATGCTCTTGAAGCATGAAAGAAAACATGTAGTTGCTGTCTAATTAAAAAAAAATTAAAAGCCACATCATGTTTGTAATATCTTCGAAAGCTAGTATATAAATGCAGGGGCGTAGATTTAGGGTGGACGGAGGGGACGTGTCCCCACCAATATCCTCCGACCATTGAAATTTCCCCACTAATAATTTAATCCACTTAGTCATAGGTCCCCACCAATGTCCAGAGCAAATCTACGCCCTTGCATAAATGCATGGCTTAATTCGTCTAGTAACTCTTAAGATTTTAAAGGGGAAAAGCTTAAATAGTGCCAGTTGAAATCCCCACCTCCCCATCGCCCCCCACTCACCCATTTCCATGCCTGCCTTCCCTGTCTCAGGGGAAACGGACGCAAGGCGTGGAATAACCCAGTACGGACACTCCAGATCTACCAAAGAACTGACATTTTATACATATTAAAGGGATATTAAAAAAAAAAACTAGACAAGATGAGCAACTGCATTTGGATGAAAATAATATTGCATATATATAATATACTATTTAGAGTGAATAATTATGCTATTAAATAACGAATCATGTGTAACTCTGTTAATTGTGTTCTTCCTGGGAGCCAAGACGTTGTTGTTGTACTGAAAAACAAACTAGAGTGGTTTTCATCATTCTGAAAGGTTATACTGTTTGTGCTACGTGTCCATGTTACACCTGACAACAGCACCCTCTGTCGACACTCAAAGCCCACGGGAGCGGGTTTGCGTTTTTCTGTTAAAATTATTCTGAATAACGGTGTATCCTCATGGTACGCAGTGTACCGCTTTATTCATGGGGGCACAAATGGACCCAGTTGCAGTTGGAAGCATTGCTATAGTCTATGCATATACCTTTCAGTGGGCGAAATTTAAATACAGCTCAAATAGAAATATGGTATTTAACTAGTGTGACATATATGGGGTTAAACAGAATAGGTGATTGGCTTCAATATCAACGCTGTCACGCAAATACAGAACTACTCCTGATCTACTGTACAGAAGCTGGAACTTTCGTATAGAAAATGGGAAAAAAAAGGTTTGACATAAATAACGCTTCAATATATTACGACGAATTAATTTATTGATAAACCAAACATTAATGTTTGCCCCTGAAATGATCTTTTTTTTCTCCCAGAAGTCATTTTAATTTGTGCCACCGATTAAACAGTTCACAGTTACGACGTGCCCATGTCCATACCTTTCGCGAGTATATACAGGGAGATTGCCACTGCGAATTATTGCAAAGCAATTAACTAATTTGTGTAATTGGAGTAGGTAAAGAATTCAAAAAGTGGCGATATAAAATAGGCAAACTACTTACGTTGTCTCTGTGCCATGTTGCACTAAATAACCGGATGATGGTGCTTCAACAGGTAAAGGTACGTGCAGGAAAATATCACGCCTTTCACATGTCTGCTCCTATATGACATGTAATTGCACGTCCTCTGTATCTGTCATTTCAGTAAATAACACCACAGAAACTGAATCTATTTATGGCCTCACCACAAATAAAATTACCGCACCGCAGGAAATTACAACGAAAAGAACATACAGGAAATGCGCACACATGACTTTTACATGCAAGTAAAAAGATATAGTGCAAATAGGAAGAAAAAAAAACTGAATTCATCGGGTTTTCAGTAGTAATGCATGAACTGCTATCTATGTGCCATATCTCTGACACTGGTGCTTATATCTGTGATTTTCCCTGAGGTTTCATTACTTCATGCTTAAACTGAAGTCTAAATCTCTTGATAGCTGCAAGAATAAAATGCGAAAACGTTTTAAGTTTGACTTCAATTTGCCAGATACAATGTGGGAAATCATCCACTTCATTAAATGACGGCACTTTAAGCGCAAAGCATAAAAATGAAACAAACCTGCGCTAATATCGACAGTTGAACATTAAGGCAATACAAGAAAGTGACATAGTAATTCTCGTGAGGTAGCCTATTACCGCATCGCGCAAGTAATCCAGAAAACATGGGTCAGCCTTCACGTATTAACAGCTAAGAGAACTGGCAGATTATCTAGTTTTAGTTCGCATGACATGCTGCCAATGATCATATTCAATATACGTAAGTGCTGCGTTGTTTTATATTGCCATTTGAAATATCTTACCTTTATACAAGTTGCTTTCGCGTAAGTATTCCAACAAGCCGTCCCATCAGCCTAAACAGCCTTCGATTACTTCTCCGTGACGATAGGTGAACATCCCTTATTGTCCATCTGTCTGTTGACACTCCAGGTACCGGTTTATTTTAATTGTTTAAACAGAAAAATATGAGCGACGTTGAATTTTATAAGGAAAAAAGTGCTAAAGATGGCAATGGACAACAATTTATAACTGTAATATCCAACCACGGTCCGTGCAGTCCGTCTTTACGTAGCTTCTGTATCTCTTCGAAGAATAAGAATAATAAAAAAGAACATACTAATTGCAAATGTAGAGATTGCGAGATGTTCTGCAGACGGTGTCCCCTGTCCACATACAAGCTGGCTGTCATTTGTCACACCGCCCTAGTCAGCGCTGAATAATGGCTTAAACTGTTAAACTGGGTTCGAAACCGCTCGTCCAATCAACGCGGGCAGATTGAAGTAGGGCCCCCTCTGTTTGGCAGATCGAAGAACACCCCCACCCTCCGAGTTCTACTAAAGCCCCTAATTCTCAATGCACGCTTAGCAAATACGCATATTGGGCACTTATAAGTTCTAATTGTAAAATTAGCATAGTAATTATAGAATAACAATAATAGGAATGAATTACGCATGCATGTAAAAACATTATATGAAAATTGCAGATCTTAAACATTGCAGATGATTATTGAGCTTTTGAAAAGCATGTAAGATAATAATCAACGCCATTCACTAGAAAACACAGCAATTGAATACTACGTAAGGTAAAGAAATGTTTCATATTAAACCGGTACTAAATCACAGCCGTTTTACCTTAGCACTTAGGTCTGCATTTGATAACACATTGAAATTTGACCGCGGTTCTCGTTACAATGTAATGAGAATAAATTATACCCTACATTACATTCTTTGACTGCCCACACAGTCATATAAATACGACTATGACTGCAATAGTTGAGTCTTAAATATTCAAGCAGAAACCGCACATATCAGTTCCTGAACATATTTCGACGCTTTAATTTTGTTTTGCCGTGAAAAAAATCTGATTTTTATTTCATTTCCAAAAGAGCCCTTAGGGAACTTTCTGACCCTAAAATTCAATCCACTTAAATGCGTCTTAGACCATCTGCTGCTCATTATAAATTGGCGATTACTTTCCCTTATTTATCGAGTCTCTCCAGATAATCCGGGGAGCTCAAATCTCAAAGGGATCATTTATTTATTAAATTATTTTTATTTATTTATTTATTTATTTATTTGATATTAAGTTTTAGATTGATACACTTCGGGAATATAGGAAAAGGTTTCAAGTGTTCCTTATCAAGCTATCTGTAGTAATAGTAACCATGTATGCACGTACATACATACATAAATATTTTATTACGCAAGATTTCATAGGTTTAATATCTGGTATGATGTAGCGTGTCAATATATCCATGATATATTTGACAGTTGAAGAGTACATTTCCAAAACTCACTTTTTTGTTTCGTTTTTGAGATGAAAAACAAATGATCAAAGCTAGGTTCTATATTACAATATTGGGAACAAAACACATTCAGTAAGTTTTCGCAAAACATATCCCATGGACTGAGTGAGTTTTGGAAATTTGCTCTTCAATTTTATTTTGTCAATTATATTAATATTATTAAATTAATATATGAATGCTGTAGTCATTACTACTGCATTATCAAGACTGCAGTTCATTGTAAAATTTCTGCACCAAAAAATAAATAAATAAAAAGCTTGTATGTCATGAATTAATTGAAATGTAAATAGACAGCTACCTTGGTTCGCCAGAGTGGTGACAGACTAGCCAACACAGACCAGCAGGGTGATTGACAGGTACAAAATATATAATCAGGTGATGGAGATGCCACACTCCACTGGCAAATGTAAAGGGAAGAGGCAGGTCTGCTGAAATGAGAATCTCGTAGGCCATATGGAAGGGCCTGCTGTGCTGTGATATCCTGAAAATAGGCTTTGACGCCACACGAATCTGCCGCCACCGAGTACATAGCCAAGTGGAACTAGCCTTTCTACATTGATGTTGTAAGGCCAGGTAACCTCCTTTGGGGTGGTCATATGTATATTTATAATTGAATATGCAAAGCAATTGACTCTTTTAGTGAATTCTGTCTTTGTTCAATATATTTATGTGCAAGTACACATGGTAAATGTGACAGCAGAAATTAGAATTTGGTTTATATACTTCTAGATTATTTTTCTAATAGATAGACAGAGATAGTATAATCTATCTATCTGTCCACACACTAAAGATGGTACTATCAGAGAAGACTTTCTTGTAGCAAAACAAAAGCGTTATTTATTAATTTATTAATTATTTTTTATATCACATAGTACTAGATGCAGTCAGAACAACAACAATGTATCGCCAATCCCTACTCCTTTCACGCCCCCAAACTCTACAATCTCCCCACCTGTCATTTCATCTGCCACCATTATGTGGTGCTGCTTCAATTTTCAAACAGTTTGTCTGAAAATGAAAACACAATCTAGTCTTTCTGTATAATTGTAAAAAGGTCCAACATTTTGATATATCGCATTCACAAGCATCAAAAAGCAGCAATGCTCGAACTATGGTGCAATTTGTTTCATAATAAAATAGATTCCAGATCACCACCTATGTAGTGTCCGCATATACATTTAGAGTTATTGTGTTCACAAGTCCACAAGCCTTCTGCTGCTGCCCTTTCCTGCCTTTGCTGCCACTTGGTTCTGCTGCCTCAGTGCTGTTGTGGTTTGTCTCAAAATCAAATCAGATGTTGGTAATCTGCTTTGTTTTTTTATTTTTTTCTTTTGAAGCGGTAAAAGGACCCATCAAATACTTTTTCAATTATTACGTTCACAAGGTGGTGTGTTCAGCGGCCCCCTTTCCCTTACAAAGGGAAAGGGGCTTCCCTGCTTCCGTTTTCAATCTGTCAAATACAGTCTGAATTATCAGGCTTTACAAACGTACTCCCCATCCATGGAAAACAACTAAAATGAGGTTACTTGTGCTCCAAACACATGTTCCCAATGCAAATAATTAATATTAAAACATATATAATATATTTATGTAATATATAATGTCTCATAATTTATAAATATATGAATTAAGAAATCAATATTGATGGAGACACCATGACCAAGACAAATTTTACTTCTTCTTTACTTTCTTATTATTTATTCCACCATTGGAAAAATTGCCAAGGTGCTGCTAAGCTAGATGAAAGTCCCAATACCACTTTTGAGCCAGAAATAATCAAATAATACAAATTTATGTAACCAAGAAAAGAATGCATCACACCCCAAGGGGGATGGTAAGAACCAGCCTCAAGTAGAAGAGTTTTCAGGCTGAATTCTCAAAGGGTCAGTCTCCCGGCACATTTGGAATACATGACACTTGCAGAAACAACTTAGAATCCTTCTATTCACATGAAATAAGTGTATAAGTAGGTTAATATTTATGCAACTTGATGAAAAATGTTGTGTTGTCCTAGTACATTATGAATCGGGAAATCTGACAAAATTAGATTTACTCTTGTTTTGAATGTGCCATTAAATCATCATTTATATTTTTCATGCCAATGTGTTGACGTCTTACTGAGCACAGCAAGAGCAATTGAAGAACTACAATTTAAATAAACATTTATTTATATAAACTGTTTTATAAAGTACTAATTAGCAGTATAATTGTTTTCTGGTATACAGTAACTAAACGGCTAATGAAAAATTAAGCTTGGCGTGAATTCCTCACATGTCTGAGCAAATCATCAGATTGCTGCACTCATTTAAATACATTTTTTCTTGGAAAGGGGCAGCCAGAACAAATATGCAATTTAACTGGAGGGCAAGCAATTATTATGAAATAAAAATTTTACTAAAAGAAACAGAATAAATTATAAAAATGAATGAATGAATGAACGAATGAATGAATGAACTACAGGACTTGGGTCTAAGATGGTTATAACTGAGCACCAGCTGTGTAGGGGGACAGCCCTCAGCACCACCCCCCTCACCTCATGGCACAACCTGGTTATTTATCAACCAGCTTGT
>JAODKM010000020.1:2730920-2746580 GCA_026780845.1 Petrocephalus sullivani | reverse complement strand
GCACAACCTGGTTATTTATCAACCAGCTTGTGTCATGAGGTGAGGGGGGTGGTGCTGAGGGCTTTCCCCCTATACAGCTGGTGCTCAGTCCAACCAATTAGCTTTAAGACTCAAAAGCAAACCCTAACCATGTGACCATGGTCACACCAGGTGGACACACCTGACATATAATTTCTGCGAGTTAGCGTCTGAAGGTCGCAAAGGATGTTATGCAAATGGTAAATGTCACCAGGCAAGGACAAAGCAGTAGCCAACATACTGGTTAACTTCAGTGGAAGCACCTCCAGGGCTGTGGATTGAAATCTCACCTCTGCCCTGTGTGTGTGGAGTTTTGCTGCGTATTACAAGCGTACTCTGGTTTCTTTCTACAGCCCATGTAGTCTGGTTAATTTGTTTCTCTAAATTGCTTGTAGGGACTGATTTTGTGTGCATGTAAGTATGAGCTCAGTAATGGACTAGCATCCCATTCAGGGTGTACACCAGCCATGCCTCCTGAGATGTCTGGGCTAGGCTCCAACTATTCCCACCTACGTCCCTACTCAGGATAAGCAGTTAGACGTAGGATGGACTTAAGCTTTAAACATTTAAAATATGTTTTTCATTTTGTGCTTTGTGTAATTTCAGATACACTATATGGACAATAATATTCAGACATCTCTCAGGTGTTTCATTCAGAGCCATTGCAACAGGTGTATAAAATCAAGCCATGCAGTCAGGTTTACAAACATTTGTGAAGCTCCGTGAATAGGTTTCCACCTTTGTAATATGTTAGTTTGTGAAATTTCTTCCCTGTAACTGGTATTATTGCAAAGTGGAAGCATTTAGGAACAACAGAAAGTCAGCCACAAAGTGACAGATCACGTAAACTAATGGAGTGGGGTCACCGAGCGCTGAGCCACATAGTGTGTTGACTGTTGACTCAAAAACTGTTCCAAACTTCCTCTGGTATTAACCCCAGCACAAAATCTGTGCAACATAAGCTTCATGGCTTCCATGGCCAAGCAGCTGCATGCAAGCCTCAGATCACCAAACACAATACCAAGTGTCAGATGGAGTGGTGTAAAGCACGTTGCCTCTGGACTCACTGGAAAGGTGTTCTGTGGAGTGACGAATCAGATTTCTCTGTCTGGCAGTCTGATGGATGAGTCTGGTTTTGGGGGTTGCCAGGAGAAGGTTACCTGCCTGACTGCATTGTGCCCACTGTAAAGTTTGGTGGAGGAGAGTTAATGGTTTGGGGCTGTTTTTCAGGGGTTGGGCTTGGCCCCTTAGTTCCACTGAAGGGGAATCTTAAAGCTTCAAACCAATACATTTGGGACAATTCTATGCTTACAGCTTTGTGGGAAAAGTTTGGGGAAGGCCCTGACCTCAACCTCATCAAACACCTTTGGGACAAACTAGGACGGAGATTGAAAGCCAGGCCTTCATGTCCAACATCGGCGCCTGACCTCAGAAATGCTCTTCTGAGTGAATGGGCAAAGATTCACACAGACACTCTCCATAAACTTGTGGAAAGGCTTCCCAGAAGAGTGGCAGTTGTTATAGCTGCAGAGGGGGGGACCAACTCCATGGTGATGCCTGTGGATTTAGAATGGGATGTCATAAAAGTTCCTGGACAGGTGTCCCAATACTTTTGTCCATATAATATATTTTCATGTTCAAAGTACAAATTGCAGAACAATTAAATCAAATGCTGATGCATGGTTCTGGAGTTTGGAGGGTCACTGTTTTAATTCCATGGAGTGCGTTTGTTGTTGGGCCCATACCTGAATTGCACCAGGGACACTGGCTAACCCGAGGATCAGATTTCTGTATGTGGTGTCTGACAAAAGCATCTGATTTGTAAGTCAACGCACATTTAATGCTCTGCAAGTTACATCAAATAAATGCTTATCTGTGTGTTTGTTGATGACTGGTGTCCCTAATCTTTCCTGTATGTGTGTTGTCATTGTTTGATGCGGACAAGAAGCATAAGGCAATTCTAAGTATCTATCCGAATCAAGGTGGCCAAGGTTTAAATCATCTGAGAGGATTTGTCAACTTTACAGCATCCTTCTCTCTAAACAAGCTCTTCTGTAAACCCTGTTTTTTGTCGTCTATGCTAATTAATCATGCTTCCGTCAAGTAAAACTTCTGAAGCAATTAACTAATTTAATTAGAGATTTTGAGCTGCTATAGCCCTTACCACTCAAGTGTGTCTAACTGACTATACACTTCGAAATAGGCCTGTGTGAAATTCATTGTCACTGCCACCTCTAATACACTTTAGTGATTCACTTCTTCTGATACTGGAGCCTACTGTCGTCACTCGCATAGCTATTCTTAGCACACAAGATTTGCTTTCCATTGAAAAGAAGTTGCTGAATTGACATCACGTATTAAATACAGCTATAACAAAACCAATATAATAGTTATGAACTCAATATTTCTGTATTTATTCAGTAATACTTTGGATTCTGCTAATTACGACAGGTTAGTAAATACAGACACTAAACAAATAAAATGCCATGCCTGATAAGAGATGCATATATAAAAAGTCAATTTTAAAAACCACACTTTTTACTCTTTTACTCTTCTAAGGTTTTTTTTTTTTTTTGCTGTGCTGTTTATAAATGAGGAGGTATTCCTGGTAGTGGTGTAAATACTAACTTAATCAAAGACTGCAGGAATGTAAATAAACAATACATATATATAAATAAACAAACGAAATGGCATTTTATGTGCCATTTGTTCAAGTATATTGAAATGCTTTATTATGCATACCCATCTTGCCCTCTTTGGAGATATATAGGTGAGAGTGAAGCTTGGGGTCCGAGCACAAGGTCAGGTGGCCATGCAGCATCCCTGGAGCAACAGACCACTTTCATGTTCGCAAACAATGATGACGTGTTTTCTGGGAGGAGCATAAGTAATGGCAGAAAGAGACCAATCAGAAGCAGCCAAAATCATGTATGAATAATCCAGACAACTTCTCTAGTTATTTTAATGCTTTGCCAGCAAAAGTTAAATTATTTTGATGAATAAATTAATACTTATCTATGGGGTTAGGTTTCCTGATCCATGCTCACTGTCGGGTCAGTGGGTCAAGGACCCAACTGAATGGCCCAAGTTGCCGTGGCCGGACATGGACGCATGTATACAAAAGAATACCTTAAGGCATATAAACTTAAGGCATATATCCCTCGAGGCAAACCATTTTGTGCTTTGCGGTCATTTCCTTGAATACAAAGATTTGTCTGATGGCTTTTGTGTACTATGGACCGATTCTCTCTAGCCAGCGGCAAGGACATACAGCCCAACTATACAAAACATGGGCTATTATTAACAATATATATATATATATATATATATATAATTTGAACAATTATATAACAATTACAGGGTTGCCAACTCTAATGCATCTGCCTTGACTTTCACGCTTTCAGACTCTCATGTACACGCAAAAAATCTTATGACAAATCTATATTATTTCATTTTAAACCTACAATTGGCCTCATCGAAAGTGTTGGGGTAGTTTTCAAGCCCTACAGACTGTTTACTATGTAATAAAATTGTTACATAAATGTACATGAGTGTGTAGTCTAGAATTGAAAATCTCATGCCAGCCAGCTGACCAAAATTAGCAACCCTGCAATTATATACTGATGGAAAACTGCACTTGCATGGCTTAGTGTGTATACATTTATATATAAATTTTTTTTCCCATGCATCACTACAACTGTTACTGCTGTTGCTATAATTTCTAGATAGATACAGACTTTATTGATCCTGAAAGAAATATTGTTGGTTTACAGTAGGAGCAGTATGAATAGACAATTAATACAAAATAAGCATTACCTTAAGCTATATAATAAGAATACATAAAATGTATCGATGTCTATGTTTATTTATTAAGCTAAATATAATATTTTATGCTGTTGGGCTAATTCTTTATCCAATTATGTGTATAGATGTGAATATTATCTAGAACTGTTTCATTGCAAATGTCGTCTTTAAGAACATAAAAACTATACAAACGAGAGGAGGCCATTCGGCCCATCAAGCTCGTTTGGTGATGACATCCTATAATTCTGAAACTCATTGCTTTTTGAAGATCTCTTTTGGAAATCAATAGCACAACACAACATTTTATTTCTTTATTTTGGGGTCTTTGCCTATTTGCCTCATTTGTTTCTTCTGTTTTTCTGCTGCCACTTTTGCGTGCATGGCTTCCTGTGACGTAATTGTTACGTCCACTCAAAATCAATCTATTTGGGAGAGGGGGTTTAATGTGTAACACAGGTATAGCTACAGGGAACTACTAAAATAAAGAAAACACATGAGTAAACACAATATATTAGAAACGGGTGCTTCCACACAGGGGTGGTTCCTAAGTTAATGAAACAATTACCATCTGATTGTACTTCAGGTCATGTACAAAATGCTGGGCTTTTTATAGCTAGGAAAAATTGACTTTTCTAGCTAGGAAAAGGAATCTCAGTGACTTTGAGAGTTGGCTGCGTATAGTGTGTTTGACTTGAGTGCAGTGTCTATTATGGATCTATGAAAATTATGAAAGCCAACGCTCAAGGCACATTGGTTACCAGATCTCAAACATATGGCATCTACCAGGATTTTGGAGCAGCAACAAGAACATATTTAAACAAGTGACAGACCCTGGAAATGAGGCCACACCCATCTTGTACTTCAACATGCATATGCTTTGAAAGCGCATCGTTAGTGTGTGATGATTGACTCATGAAGATAGAGGTTATTTGGAATAATAAAATGTCATCAATATTCTGTGACGCCAGCCCTTCATGTACACTGAACTGTGAAGGTCGCGTATGGTGGGAATCACATGCTCAAAAGCAGCCAGCTTTCCGATGCCTTGCTAGCTTCATTAGCATGAGTAATTCTATCAGGGGGAGAGAATCCATTTTAGAGCTTGTGTTTCTTTATTTTTGACATTAATCATACATATGATAATGTGCGCGTATGTGTGACGTGCACTTACATACAAACACATACAGTAATTATCCTCTTAGTGGCAGCAGCCCTTACTGAGTCTTCATGTCGCCCTCACAGGCATGAGTCATAGCTCTATGCTTAAAGACCATCAGTGCCTTTTCCCTGGGGAGAAGCATTGCTGCAATTCCACCTGTATGTTGGCTACTGTCATTATTTATTTACCTCTAGAGTCATTCTGTGATAATTACATGCATTTGTCTCTTCCTTTTCTACTTTTAATGCCATATTTTAAATGGCCTTTTAGCACCACCAAGGTAACTAACATATTGTCTATTATTTATTTATTTATTTATTTTCTATATTCTATTATTGTCCAGGATGCACATGTGAATGATAAATGTCCATTTATTTCAGTTTTTTTTTTTAACTGCTGTTGAGTATTCAGTAGGAGGAGAGGTATGTTTCTTAGCTGCAATATGGTATCCGTGTTGTAATATAATGACTAGAACATCTTAATTAAAATAATGGTTAGGTAGCCAAACACAAATTAACCATCATCAGATATGCCTTTTACTGATTTACTGTGAGCCTCTAACGCGTGTTTCAGATTGCCGTAGAATTTATCTATAAAATCAGTTCTGATTCTTAGATCCTGCACTGATGAATATTTCCCCAGTGCTATTCTACAACTTAACGCATATTCTGTTGTGGAGACCACAGGCATTTCAAGATTAGCATTCTAACAGACATCACTAATTGGGTAAAAGATTTTTCACTCAAACTCATGACTGTCTTTATTTATGCACTGGCTTTTTTTTTGTTCTTGTTGTTTTCATCCTTCATGATGCCTTTGACTGAGGAAAGTCTGAGTTCCACAGCATACACTTATGCTGGTAGCTGAATCGCTATACCTGCTAATGGCTTTAAAATCACTCTGGTTTGGGATTATTTTTAAAAACAAATGAACTGAATTAAGACATATACAATAGTTAGATGCCTGAGCCACCTTAATTGGATCATAAGGAACCAGTTGGTTTGGGCATCTATTTAGGATGCCTCTCTGGGGAGGTGTTTTGGGAGTGTCCAACTGGGAGGAGACTAGGGCTGAACGATTTATTGATTTCAAATTGAAATCACGTTTTTAAACAATTCAATTAGTAAATTGCGATTTAGGATATAGTTATACAGCATGTCTGACCCAGGGTTTAAAACTGTCGTAAGAATAGTTTTTCAAATTCATTCCATCCCCCTTGTGTGACAGTCAGTCTCACCAATCAGAAGTGTCGTGCTGTTTGCGTGCCAGTCATGCTCAATCAGAAGTGGTCCAAAGTGACTGCGTGAACGGCCACAGACAACAGACATGTGAAACTCAAGGAAAATGTTACATTCGCAATGCAGAAAAATATCGGTTCCACTGCTGAGCCGTAAGTGAATTACCTACCTATGTAATGGTCAGAGATTGTTCACAGAAAGGTCCTATTATTAGGGGTCCAAGCAGCATCAGCCACAAGATCCCTAATGTTTGTATTACTGGAATTGTTTTATTTTCATTATTATATTTAACTTAACACAGTCGTGGCTTTTGTGATAGTAGTTTTATGTGTCATTGTTCTCTGCTAATTTTACCCTTGTGTACATGGGACTTTCCGGAAGCACGTTACTAAGGGTAAAAAAGTGGTCGAGGGCTGTTTGCAAACCTGGCACTTAAAATGTGCGTGTAAAAATACAATCACTTTACCATGTTCGAGTTGCTAGAGAATTGTTATATGTTTTTTCATTTTTGTTAGAATATATACATTTTGGATTCAATTAATATATTTCCATTAATATATAGAGCAGTTCAGATTTCAATGTACGGTTGTGCTCAATTACAGTTTTTGATACACATATAGTGAATAATGAGTTTAAAAAAATCACAAATCAAATCGTAATCGCAATATCTGCCACATAAATTGCAATTCAATATTTTCTTAAAATATTTCAGCCCTAGAAGACTCTAGGACACGTTGGAGAGATTATACAGTATCTCTCGGCTGGCCTGGGAAGGCCTAAGTATCCCCCCAGAGGTGGCTGGGGAGAGGGAGGTCTGGGTATCCCTGCTTTGACTTCTGCCCCCACAACCCAATCCATGAACACCCCACAATCCTTGCCGTTTCAGAAGCCCTCATCTGGCCATAACAATTTAGCCCATATCAAAGTCAGCTCTGCCCATATCTTCTGCATTTAACATGCCAACTCCAAGTACCACATTTTTTCCCAGACCTTCACATGTGCTATTTTTATAAGATAGTCAGTTTTACTTGTATCACGTGAGGCAGGGGGGTGGTGGTCATTATGTTTAGTTTCATTGGTGTATGTGTGTGTATTTTACATGTTCTATTGGGCTATTGCTATTGCATGATAAGACTCACAGAATAAATATAAAGATCCTATGGTATATTAATAAATTCTATATCATGATACAGGATATATAAACAAAAAAAAAGACTGTACTGGCAACAACAAACAGACTGATGAAGGATATTTAGGAATGACCTGCATGTGCCAAAGGGCCTTGGTCTCCACTGGAAGTAGAGGCGACAATAACCCTTCATCTTCTACAAAGCCTCTGTGTTAGTCCTCCACTCATTTCTGCCAAGTGCAACCCAGGGTACTTGTAGGTCTTCACCACTTCCATGTTATCATCGAAAATAGTAACAGGGGACCGTGGGGGTTTGGCTTTCATACAGTCCACCACCATCCTCTTTGTCTTGCTGATGCTGAGATGCAGATGGTCAGTTTGCACTTCTGCACTTAACTGCATTCATCCTCCTGCACTTAACTGACACACCCGAATATTTCTGCGTCATTAGAGGATATCTGCCAGGCACATGAGTCAGAGCTGTAACTGAAGTCTGAGGTGTCGATGGTGATGGGGGCCAATACAAACCCCAGTGGGGCCTCTGTCCTAGTTGTTATCATGTGCTCAAACTGTGTTGTGACAGATGGATGTCCATTATCCAGGCTATAGTGGATGTGTCCACCTGCATTGAGTTGGGTTTTATGATGTTAAAAGCACTAGAGAGATCAAAGGACATCATCCTCACTCCGATTCCCTTTTGCGAGATTGGAATAAGCTCGATTAGGCAAGAAGATGACAGCACCACCTACTCCAGGGCGGTCCTGGTAGGCAACCTGTAATGGATCCAATGCTGTCTTGACTAGGGGACAAAGATGACCCCGTAAAAGCCTCCACACTCTTCATTATATGTAATGAAGATTTCTATTCACACTTTCTTGGCACAAATTTACCATTCACTGCAATGATAAAACCAAAAACGACTTACAGAGAGGATCATCACACAGTTTTTCTGTTAAATCTAGTGCAACATTGCTAGCTGTGTGAAATACTGAAGTGTCGCTCTGTTTTATAATCTGCCAGCTGTGTTGCCCCATGCACTGATCAGTAAATGTCTGCAGCAGACTGCCACATATATGACAGGTCACGGAGGGCTGGCCAGCAGCAGGTGGGGGACCGACACATCACTGAAGCTCTGTAGCTGGAGCTCATTTAGCTGAGATCTAAATGAGCCCCAACTAGAAACCCGCTCCACAATAATGACAGCGTATATGGCTGGCTGGAATAACACACATCTGGTTAATGACACACCTTTGGCTCACTCTGTCAGACTTGCACCCAGCCTGTGCATGCTGTGCAGTCCTTTCACTGGATCCCTGAAGTGTATTTTTAGCCCTTTTTACACAGCAAATATTGTTTTTAAACATTTTTTTACACAAATGTAAATTTGTAAAATTTACACAAATTGTACATTATTAAATTATAGAAATGCAGCATAGGTTTATTGTTTTCCATTTCTGTTTTTAGAAACATTTTTAATGTCCATTTCAAAGAAGATACAGCTGCTTGTGTTTGTCAGTCGAAGGTAAAATATTATTAATAGTACGTGGTACAATCAATGTGAATTATTAAGTGTAATGGTTTCCATTGTATATAAGCCCACATAGTAGAGAAATTAATTTAGTTTCAGTTCAGCTTTGCTATATCAAACGCTGGGGCATTACTCTCTCTATGGAGGTATATAAACGTCCTGTCTGTACTGAGGGTTAGTAAGTTTTCTCCTTTTTGATAGTGCTTTATTAGACTTTATTTATTTACAACTGCTCTATACCATTGAATACCAGAGGTATGTTAGGTGACTCAGCTGTCCTACTTTCAGTTGACTGCAATTACTGTTCTTGCTGTCGCTTGCAGCCATGACCTCCTTGTTCACTTTTCCTTGCTAACTACTGCTGATTTGGATGCAGCATATGCCAAAGGGCATGCTTGAAACCCTCGAATTAACCTGCACCTGCCTGTGCCCTCTTACTTTACATTTTTCTGGCATCCAAATTGAAAGGTAGAGACGGAGAAAAATGTTTGATACAGCGATCGCAAGCCCTGTAAACACTCCATAAAACTAAGGTAGGGTAGACAAATTGTAGACATATGAGATTATGCGTGACAATATATGACATAATGATTTTGTTGTTGTTAGAATGCCTCTGGTCTAGACAATAAACAACAATACAGGATAAAATGAAATATGAATATAAGCCCAAAGCAGAGAGCTGAGATCACTGATGATGATATTATAAAATATACAAATGTGGGAAAGATCTGCAGAGGAAAATCCTGAGATATTACAGGTCTTCATCAGCTGCTATCTCCATTACTAAGGGTGAAACAAGCACAACATACTCAGTCTACAAACACTGTAAACAAAGCCTTTTCCTCCAACGATGGTCAGAGGTCACTTTCCGAAACAAATTATAATAATGATTATAATTATTATGAAAATCCTTTGCTTAATTTATGTTTTTTTGTCAGTTTTATTAATTTGCCATTTTTGTGGGAGTAATACCAACAACAAAACAGTGATACATCTTTCAGAGTTAATCTTGAAGGTGCCTCTGGAGTGACTGAATGCACATTAATGCAGTTCCAGACTTAACGCCACCCTTGCAAACATGCCACTGCATTGCCTCTGAGCGATAACGCTTTTGACGGATGTATGTTTGTAAAACTGACAGCAACTAAATGCCATCAATCCGTGGGGAGAAGACAGATTGCTGTAACTAGAGAAGAGAGAGAGATGAGGAAGAATTGCTCATCTTTGAACACCCTGCACATTAAATTTGCTTAACTGTTTGGAATCACAATGATGATCTGTCAGAGATTAGCAAAGCATTACATGTTGGAAACACGTCTTCTGTCTTAAATGAGATTTTTATAACTGTCAGTCTACAGAAAGTTTTGAATCTATAAAACCATTACTTATGAGGGACAGCAGGCATGACAGAGAGGTGAGTTTATTTATGGTGTCATAAAAATTCTGTTTCAATAAAGTAAAAAATTCTGTTGTATTATTTTTTTTTACAATGTACATATTGTTTCTTCAATGATATGACTTCTTCATAATTTCTCCTTCTTACTGAGCATCTCTGCTAAATATCAAGAAGTATTAATCAGATCAACATGATCTGCTCCATAAGGTTCTTAGAGCACAATCCGGGACATTCATATAGGGTAGGGTTGCGTATATGGTGGACTCCAGTCAGCAAAATCTACTGAGCGGACCTCTTCCAAGGGGACCCCACACATCTAACTTCTTATCCTGGTCAGGGTCACGCAGAAGCCTGCAGCCCATCTCAGACAGCACAGTACATAAGGCCCGGGTACACCCTGGATGGAATGTCAGTACAAAGTATACTATAGCCATCTGTAAGTGAGAACTGGATGATATATATAACTGAAGAAAGGCTCTTATTTGTGGTACAAGTCTATGAAGAGCGGAAAAAGAGCATATGTGAAAAGAGGAAATAATCAGGAATATTGATGTTAAGTCTGAATATGTTGAAAGCCTTACACAAATTAGCATATAAATAAAAGAAAAAAAGAGAGAGAGATTGGTCTTGTGAATCCCAGTTCTCATGTGCTTTGAGTCTGGTTTCAGTTATGCACTTCGAGTTTTCTTTTTTTTCTTAGACAATCAAATCGTTTTGGTCCCCCATAGATGAATGTACATTTTGCATCACCTCAGTCTAATGTTACAAAAGATGCTTTCATTTTTGAAAACACGTCATTGAATTAAATCCCTCTGTATGATTTTCCGAATATTACACTGGCTCCGAGGAGTTTTCTCCAGTATGGAAGATCAGTAATGCATTTTCTAAATTAAGGCTAATTTATTTTTCAGATTTTGTTAAAATTATTTATTCAAACAATGCATTTCAATACAGCCATCTAAACATGGACATCAGTTATAGAGAGGGCGATGATGGAAGAATTGCGCATGTCAAGGCATTTACAACATTACCGTTAGCTGCACAGTCGCAAAGGATGTGTAGTACAGCATGTACAGGAACACTAAAAATAGACCATTTGTCTTGAATTGAAGGTTTGCTTGCCTCATTTCAAGCACAAGACTGTGAGGGCTTTGGGCACAAAACAATGAGAAACATGCAACTAAAGTAAGCCTTCTCTCCAAGAAGTGATTGACAATGGACCTCTCAAAGAAAGACTGCTAAATATGAATTATGTAAATGAATTTAACGTCTTTACATTATATCATACAGCTATGATATAACTATATACATAAAGCTATATAGTAGAGTGTGAAAAAACATAGACAAAGATGCCAAATTTCAGCTAATTTTTCATACCATTAAAGGCCTTTGACAATTTCACATAAAAAAAACAAACATCATACGGAAACAGATACTTTTGTAAGCTGAACAGATAAATGTACAGCTAGTCCTGTACTTACTGACCATTAAATGCCATGTCCATTTTATGTTTATATGTCTTAGTATTCATATTCAGTTTATTACTCGTTTGCCATTAGCATGACCAGTGTGTTTCAAGGTGTTTCAGCTCAGTGTACAATTGCCATATATCATATATCTGAAGCAGACAATAAAAAATACTTTGACTTTGGTGCACATCTATGATTTCTATGTGTCAAAGTGTGTTAGCTTTGCCATTTCGAAGCCTGTGCTGACGTCATTGCAGTATCTACAGTTGACATCCAGTATACGACATCCATGTGTTTGTTGAACTGGACAACTAGCATACTGTGTTTGGATTATCAAAAACCCATTAAGCTAATAAAGTGAGCTGGTGGTAAAATGTATCACGTAGCTGGAATGGCCGAGGTGCCCAGAAGAAGCAGAAGAAGGTTTGGGAACAAAAGCTGACGACTTCTCGCCAACCAGAAAAATATATCTGAGTTATTTCGAAATGAATTCGTTGCATGCTCTGCTCTGAAATGTCTTACTGTCTTCCCGTATTACATGTTACTGAGCAATGCATTTAAAGTAGATTGCAAATACCAAACAAAAAAAACCTTTTTGTAAAATAGTAATACATAATACAAATACATCAGCATAGAAAATAAACACTTTTGAGTCCTTGAAACAATTTATAACAGCCTACAATGTGTATAAAATCAAGTTGTAGGAAATTGTTTTGCAGTTTCAAACTATTCTGTTCACTTATTCATTCAAATTATTGTTACCCACCTTCAATTTCCATTCCAAAAATTCAGTAAATGTCTAATTTACTGAAAGACATAGAAAAATAATGAAACATTCTTGATGTTTTATTCTGGTCATATTAGGACAAAAAGTTTTATTTTTTACCCACAGTTTAAAACCGATAAAATTGTGCCCTGGAATCATAAAGGATGTCATTTGGTTAGCAAAATCAGCAAATCAGCAAATTTAATTTAGACACGCTGCCCAAAACCACTAATTTATTTTGCTGGTTTCATTGCAAATAAATTAAGGTAGAAACAAATATTTTGGGTGATAAACAAAGTTCTACTGTATGCAGTTATAGAATTTGAGTTTAAGGAATACATAGCTTCAACCCTCAGTATTTTGAGAAATGCATTAATATATTTTATATCCTTCTGTCCATTTTATGTAACCACTTGTCCTATGCAGGGTCACCTATCCTTCAGGCTACGGGTTTAAGGCAGGGAACGGCCCAGAATGGGACACCAACCCATCATAGGGCACACTCACACACCACACTTCAGATCACGAACTTAGTTATTTTAGTTACCATTTTTCACATTAGATCAAGCTCTTTAAAATCTCATAATTATTTAACATGAGCAACATTAACAATGCACTTCTTAGGTACTCTTGCTTCAGTATATTCTGACTGGGAAGATCTGACAAAAAAAATCTCCTTGAAAAGCCATTAGCCCACCACTTTCAGTCTCTAAATCTTCCGTTACAAAATGCTGCCTGGAGTCTGGAGCTTAATTCTTTCAAGTGTCATTCAAGACTTGATCTTTAGACAAAAGCGGCTAGATGAATTCATACTAAAGGATAAAGGTGAGGCTGTGTGGTGTATTTGAAGCTCTGAGATTGAGAGGAGCAGTTGGCCTGAGGCCCGGATACTGCTCCTAGCTGTTTGCACCAGTATGCTCTGATGTCGAGCGGGGGCCATTGACAGGGTAATGGTGGTGAACTCGCCCCCATGAAAAATCTCTGGATACTGAAAAAGATTAGTTCTCCCTCCAGACACACAGCCTAATTATCTCCTTTCTCCAGCTCAACTCTCCCTGTGCACAAACACCTTCTCATGGGGACTCATGGGGATTATACACAACAGGTCAGGTTGGGGGAGCATACGCTGGTGCAGCGCGTTGCCGCACCCACCACATGACGAAACGTCTCAAGGTTCCCATGATCCAGGCCCACCCACCAGAAATGGCCATCCATCTGCCGCAGCCAGGTGTTACGTGGGCGTTCCCGCGGCCTGGTCCAACCTCCCGGATCCTCTGAAAGGAGGATGCTACGAGGTGGGTCATCCTCAGGGAGTCGCGCCACATGGCCGTAGTGCCTCAACTGGTGCTCCCTCACAATGCAGGTAATGTGCCTCATTCGGAACTATCTGAGCACCTGGCACTCCCTCACAATGCAGGTAATGTGCCTCATTCTGGACTATCTGAGCACCTGGCACTCCCTCACAATGCGGGTAATGTGCCTCATTCGGGACTATCTGAGCACCTGGCACTCCCTCACAATGCGGGTAATGTGCCTCATTCGGGACTATCTGAGCAACCAATCCTTCGACACAAAGTCAAACCAACGGTACCCAAGGATTCTCTGAAGAGACACAGTACCAAAGAAGAGTCCAGTCTTCGTCTCAGGTCATTGGATAACGTCCATGTCTCGCAGCCATAGAGCAAAACAGGGAGCAGCAGGACTCTAAATACTTGTCCAAAGACACACCCCTTTCCAGTGACCTCATGATCCCCCATGCTCTTCCAATCCGTCTAGTGACTTCATAGGAAGAGTCACCAGAGACATGAATGTCGCTGGCAAGGTGAGTGAACCTCTCAACGCGGTCGACACTCTCCCCGCAAACAGATATACTGCTGATGGCTGTGCCTAAGAGGAGAAACCAGCAAAAAAATACTAAATTGAGCCTTCCATGCCAGCCGCTGCAGACTGAATAATACCAACAGGACAGCAATTAAAAAAACTGGCCATCTTGTAACCATTTAATAGTTAAAATAATGCAGTTTTACCTTAAAAGAGCATTAAATGGACAATACAAAATGTAATATTTAGCCTTTCTGTATTGAAATGGACTGGCATCCTATCCAGCTTGTACCTTAGCCTTCTGCCATTTGCTACCTAGGGTAGGCTCCAAAAGATGGATGGATGGATATAACCACCCATTTATTATAAATTATTCATAGATTAAAATAAATTTTAGATGGAGCAACCCAATTTATATTAGCCCCTAAATATGCATGTTTTTAAAGTTATTCACTCCACACAGCTTTGAGAAACATTCAACTTGAGTTACTGAAGACTGTATGCATTAGGGATGTCATTAGATGCAGAGATCCTGATAATTCTTAAGTGTATTTTCACGGTGTGCAGCTGAACTCCTGCTTTACACTCACTGACCACTTCATTAGCTACACCTTGCTAGTATCAAGTGACACCTCCATTTGCATTCAAAACTGCTTTAATTCTTTGAGGCATAGAATGAACAAGGTGCTTGAAACTCAAAGACTTTAGTCCAACCAAACAATCTGAATGCCTTAGCAGAAATCAAAACTCACCTGACCAAGCAATATTTTATTGATCTTCTATTGTCCAATTTTTGTGAGCCTGTGCCCACTGTAGCCTCACTTTCCTGTTCTTAGTGGACAGGAGTGTCACCTGGTGTGGTCTTCTGCTGCTGTAGTCCATCTGCTTCAAGGTTTAGTGTGGTCATATATGTTCTTCTGCATTCCTTGCTTGGCCATGTGACTTACTGTTGCCTTTGGACCAGTCTGGCCATTCTTCTCTGACCTCTACTATCAACAAGGCATTTTTACCCAGGGAACTGCTACTCACTGGACATTTTTTTCTTTCCTTTTTCGGCCCATTCACTGTAAACCTTAGAGTCTGGCACCAATAACTAGAGTCTGATGTGAACATGATGGAAGCTCATGACCTGTATCTGCACGATTTTATATGTGCTGCTGACAAATGCTTTATATGAATCGCACCTTCATAGAGCATTCATAATGCATTCATAGAACATTCATAAGCATATAAAAATATCTTAACATGATGTTGACATTATAAGAACATAAGAACATAAGAACTATACAAACGAGAGGAGGCCATTCGGCCCATCAAGCTCGCTTGGGGAGA
>JAODKM010000020.1:2713521-2725883 GCA_026780845.1 Petrocephalus sullivani | reverse complement strand
GTCCCTGGAAAAGATGTCTTCTTGAAGGCAGCATATTGTGCTCCAAAATCTCTATGTACTTTTCAGCATTAATGGTGTCATCATAGAAGTGCAAGTTACCTTTGATATGGGCACTGGCACAACCCCATACCATGACAGACCCTGGCTTTTGGACTTATTGCTGGTAACAGTCTGGATGATCCTTTTCTTCTTTGGTCCGGAGCACACGGCGTCCATTTCTCCCAAAACATACCTGAAATACTGATTCATCTGACCACAGTACACATTTCTACTGTGTGATGGTCCATCCCAGATGCCTCTGAGCCCAGAGAAGTCGACGGTGCTTCTGGACACTGTGCTTCCTTTTGGCACAGTACAGTTTTAACTGGCATTTGTGGATGTAACTACGTACTTTGGTACTTGACAAAATTTTGCCAAAGTAGTCCTGAGCCCATGTGGTGATATCACTTATAGATGAATGACGATTGTTGATGCAGTGCTGCCTGAGGGATTGGAGATCACGGTTGTTCAGCTTAGGCTTGCGCCCTTGTCCTTTACGCACTGAAATTCCTCCAGATTCCTTGAATCTTTTAATTATGTTATGTACTGTTGAAGGTGAAATATCCAAATCTCTTCCTATCTTTCTTTGAGGAACGCTGTTTTTAAACATTTCAATAATTTTCTCACGTATTTGTTGGCAAACTGGCCATCCTCAGCCCATCTTTGCTCCTAAAGGACTAGACCTTTCTTGGATGCTGCTTTTGTACCAAATCATATTTACAATCACCTGCTGACATCACCTGTTTCAAATCACATCATTATTTAACCAATTTACCTCATTACTAGCCCTAAATTGCTCCTGTCCCAACTTTTTTTTAAATGTGTTGCAAGAACCAAAATTGGAATACGTGTTTATTTTGTAAAAAACAATAAAATTCATGAGGAACACATTAAATAATGTGCTGTTGTATTGTTTTCAATGTAATACAAGTAAATTTAGAAATCATTACTTTCTTTTTTTATTTGCGTTTTCCATACTGTCCCAACTTTTTCTGATTTGGGGTTGTGGTTATTTTATTTAGTTTTGCTTAATATTTCTTACCCTTAGCAATATATCAGGCAAAGCACTCCTGCACTTGCTCTAATACTTTTATAACGTACAAATAATTTTTTTTATAGAATCATTCTTGGAAGTAAAAATGACAGCCCTATTCTTAGATTCAGGTAGTTCAGAATAAGTCAAAAAAAGAACGGAGCCAAAAATACAAGTAATGTTGCCTTTCAAAAACACATAGTCAATGCCTCCTTGGATTAGCCATAGGCCTTCTACAAATATAGAAAATCCATTACAAAGAAATTACCTGACAAGATATGATAAAGTAAGCAATTTCATGGCCTGCTGCTTGACTTGTCTTGTGCTAGTCAAGCTGATTTGCAAATGGAAGCTCTACAGTTCATAATCTGTCTTTCCCCTTTTGCAAACGAAGCATCCTCTTCATTGCTTTTACTGCAGAATCATGTTTGAATAAATAACTTCTATAGTTATATAGAAGTGTATATTTGAATAGTGCTTTATACTGTAAAAGAGCTTAATAAATTATAGATGCACGCATACAAATAATAATGTACAGCAATTTTCTGACTATAAGTGACATTCTTTTTGAGTGGGGTTTAGATTGAGATATCTGCAATACTTGTTCCAGCGGGAAAAAGTGAACAAAGCTATGTAATGCAACGGCGGACGAAAGGAATGTGTAATTTATATGGAGATCATAAGAGCAGCTAATTTAATTGAAATATTGGTAAGTCACAGCCAATTGGGAAATGACAGCCATTTTGACATCAGTATGAAAAAAAAACACACAAGAAAACAAAATCAGTGATAGGATAGGATAGATAGGATCTAGATCAAGGGATCAGTCATCACAAAATGTTTGTTTACTGGGGGCAATACGAAGCCAAACAAAACATATATAACTTATATAATGATTTGTAAAACTGAATGTGTGTGCAGGTCACCTGATATGGGAACATCTGGAGATAAACACACCCCCACACTCTTTATAATACCCAGCCTTCTAATAAATCCCAATGTAATAGGCGATAAACTTTAAATGTATTATTCTATAGCTATTACACAGTTAAATAATCAATGTTTTTGTTTCTGTTTTCTAAGTGTAAATCCATCCTGAGATGTTGAAAGCCGTGGATGTTTGTTTTTCAGTGTAGCGGCTAACTCTCTGTGACAGGGCAGGGAGTATGAAGCTTCCAGGGGGACCATGAAATAGAGCTAGAGTTTCTGGGGAGAACAGAGCCAGCTGAGGTGGTTTGAGCCCCTTGTATGGATGCCATCTGGTTGGCTACATGCAAAGGTGTTCTTGGGTACATACCACTGGGTGGGGGCCAAGGGCAGCAACATAGTCACACTGGAAGCACTGTATTTCCCAGCTGATTTGAGAACCTCTGGGGAACTCCCTGAATGAGCCAGGCTAGAGATGCTGGCTTTGGTAAGGGCGGTGTGGTCTGACCTGCTTTGGATGTTGCCACCAGAACTGGCACCAGAGAAAGCAGTGTGAAAAGATGAAGAGGGTGAAAGACCTGTGATTGAACATTTCATGGCATAAACATCTCCACTCTAAATTCTTTTTCATTTTTTTTCTCTCTTGCAGAATTCAGATAATGAATAAATACTGACTCGATGCTTTGACATGTGAGCTATTAAGTCAAGCAGCAAAATAACAAGCAGCTAAATAGGATATAATAAATCCCCAGGTCTCTAATTGGTTTTCAATTACATGTACAAGGTTCCGAAGAGCAGCATCGGTGTTTTCAGCTCGGAATATTATTCAGTCTGTTTCGCTGAGCCAGATACTTTCATGGACTTAACTGGGGTGCAAATGACACTTAAACATACAAATAAGCTGACAAATAAACAAATTCTATATCACCACATCAGTATGAAAATATATGCTAATAAAATATTATCAGAAAACTCTTATGAGAGAGCGAGGTCTATGTTTTTTAATTTTGAATTATTCACTTGTGAGTGAACAAAATCCTGTGAAACCACCATAGGCATTACATCTCCAGGTCAGGTTGGGGAGCACGCCGTGCTGCCCCCACCAAACTATGAAACACCTCAGGATCCCATTTGGCGACTGATACACTCTCTGGAAATGGCTGTCTATCTGCCGCAGCCAGGTGTTGTGTAGGCGTCTCCTCGGCCTGGTCCTCAGCTCAGGTCCTCAGCAATGAGGATCCTATAAGCCGGATCCCCCCCAGGCAGTCACACCACATGGCCAAAGTGCGGTAACTGACGCTCCCTCACAATGCAGGTAATCATTCAGGACTCCCTGAGAAACCACTCATTTAACACAAAGTGGAACCAGCAGTACCCAAGGATTCTCCAAATAGGCACAGTACCAAAGGAGTCCAGTTTTGATCTCAAGTCATTGGATAGAGACCATGTCTCACAGCCATATGGCAAAACAGTGAAATTCAGGTACAGTGGTCATGGATGAAATTGGCCACTATAAGCAGTTTCCACTGTATGAGGAACAGTGGTGCTCCCATAAATGATGTGTCACTTCGCGCATGAGCAGGCCCGTTTCCTTGGCCGAAAACCGATTTGGTTTGCCAGGTAAACACACCATTATAATAGCAATCTGCTCATGCATCGTGACATGCCATTCTGATTGGTCTATTGCATATTACACCCAAAACACAATTAATAATTAAGAACGTTAGGACAACCTTTTTGCACCTTGCTCTAGCACAAAGTCTGTTTTTTCTGCCATCAAGAGAGCAAAATGGATTTGGACACGCCCATAGATGTTATTCCCGCCTTGTGCTTTACACTTTGTGTTAGATCATCAAAATAGAGCCCATGGTGTCAACAGAACCATCATGGCTCCAAGAAACATGATAAGCTAATTAGCATTCATCACTCGGAGGTGCACAAAGAGAATCACAAACACTTTGACAAGTTGAACCAAAAAAAAAGAAAGAAGTGCAATCTGGATTTGCACATTATGGTGGTAATGAAAATGGAAATGTAGCTGAAAATAGGAAGTAGGTAGATTGATTGCCGTGAAACTGAAATATGTGACATGTGCAATGTACTCTGAGCAACTTCTTAACATGGACTGTAAAAATATGCCTGAGATATTGTGCTCATTAATTTAACGATTGCTTTGATCCTTAAATATTTGGTGGGACAGATCAAGGTGAGAATGGGTTATTGCAGAGCCATGGACACTACACATATTACAATCAGAGGACAGAACAGAACTGAGGCTCTTTTAATAACTGATAATTACTCAGGGCATAATTTGAGTGATGCAGCTGGGATGATTAAACAGGTAGGTCAGTTACTTATCTTGATTTACAATGATAAAAATAATAAAATCTTTCCTGGCTCCGACAGAAAACAGTGATCCTGAACTCCTTTGGGTCTGTGTTGTTTTTCACCCCAGGGGGGAACTGTCAAGTTGGCTCTGACGAGACTGGGCTCACATACTCACTCAGCCATATCTGTTGACCCCATCTCAAATCTCACTAAACAAGAAATGGTCCAGAAACATATTCTCGCATACCTTCCACCTTTCCTCTCCTCCTCTTCCTTCCCCATTTTCCCCTGTGATCCAGGCCACACAAGACTTTGTAGAATTCTTCTATGTCAGAAACACGGTTTAATATTGGTCTACAATTGGTCTACATCCGGGGTGGCCAATCTTATCCTCAAAGGGCCGGTGTGTATGCAGGTTTCCGGGATAACCTTTAGGTCAGCTGTTCAAAATCAGGTGTGACAACTCCTCAGCCAATCAGTCCATCTATTTGGGGAGTTCAAGCGAAAACCCACAAGCATGGATAATATTGGCCACCCCTGTTTAACATATTCATGTTTGGTCTCATTTGAAATGCAAAAAAAATTTAAACATTATATCGCATCATATCATGATAAGGATACAGAATATTGAGGAAATCTTACCTTTTTGGAAAGCTCTTTACTCGTTGTCTATAGTAATCTGACAGGCGATTTGTCAGGGCTGTGGTGGCACTTCATAGCCTGCTGTCAGTGACAGCAGCATAAATAGATGGAATCATGACATTAGGCAGTTTCCCACATTTACTGATCAAGGTACCTTATATGGATGGCTAGCCAGAAATAGAGAAAAAAGAAGCACTACCACATGAAACAACCATCTGCCACATAGTAACTGTCCTGGCGTCATTGTGCTAGCTAAGTAGCTGTATTTAGTATATGTATGAAAAAAAATAAGAATACAAATCTAAGTTTTCATTGATTTTCAATATTATTTAATTAATCGACTGGCTTGTGATAAGCAACAAAATGGCAGCTTCAGGTCACTAATTGAGTCAAAATTACCTGAGCTTCAGAGGGATTGGCCAAATATTGCACACTGTACCAGATGATCACATTATTCTAGAAGGACCTGTTCGATACTCGTAGTCCATTATCAACCATTACAATGTTGAAGTAGCTGTGATTCTGTGCAATGTCATGACCGAAGCTCTCGAGTTGTTTACAGCCAGGAAGGAATACTATTGGTTTTTATTAAAAAAATCTTTAATAGAGCTTTGTTTTTAACACACAATGAAAGTATGTCAATATAAAGGGTATTTTGTCATCCCCTATCTTGTTTTGAAAATGTATTTATATGCCATAAAAATTCTATATACTGCCCAGCTTTATTAGAGAATGGATAAATCACTCTCCATGAGGTAAAGGCTTGTGTGTTTTGCATTTTTCTCCAAATTTGAGGTTTTCTACCACTACTGTGTGAACAGCCAACAACAGCACGAGTTCTTCCTGATTTCCTGAACATGTTTGTCAAAGTAACTATTATACATTATAAGCAAAAAGCAGAAAATACTGCATTTTGAGGACAGCTTCCATTCACATGCAGGTATATTAATTTCTGTGACAGTGCCACTGAAACAGCAGTTTCTTTACTTCCCATAGCCCTTCCCATACCCCTGAAAAAAACAATTTTAACACCTTGCCATTGATTTAGTTTTTACTATATTCCATGGAAATTCTGTTATCTCGGTTTGAGAAGAAGGGTCCATATACTGGGAGTGACTCTGTAGAATGCTTTCCTGCATGGTACTGTGTGATTTGCTTTCAGATTTCTCTCACCCTTACTGTGAGTATCTTCTGTTAAAAAAACTGCCTTGCAGCCTTTGGGCTGAGTCAATGAAACATATTGAAAATGCATCAGTCACTGAGCTGTATTTGACAAACACACGGACATGCACCAGTATGTAGCTCTGCTGCAGGGCCATGAATCAAAAACAGACTGGTCTTTGTGCAAACTATTTAACTGGCCAAAAGGAAGTCCTCTTATAAATCACAGAATGCATGTCCAGAATGAACGTGCTTAGTTAAAAGATAACTCTAGTAATAATCAGGATAGCCCTAAATCAAACAGAGAGATCATATCTAAAGTCCTGTAAAACAATTCCTATAAACAATTCCTGTAAAACCCAGTCTTATTGGCTGATTCAAAAGTCATCCCAAAAGTCCGCACCCACACCGGCTCTCCATGGATCGGGTTCCCTACCCCTGGCATAGAGTGCCATCAGCTGCCTAATTTGTCATTGGATGGTTTATAACACTACAATCACCTTATAAATGGACTTTTTGCTGTTTATTAGACTAATACTGTAATAAAAGAAGATAATAACTGGACATTCTTTGGAATACATTTTGTCAGTACCTGGAGATGCACATTATATCAGTTATTATATTGGTATCCGGTGATATTGGTTAAAAATTAAGATATCAATATTGATCTGATGAATCAATGAACATCAGAAAGAGAATGAAGATGACAAATATGACTTGCATGCTAGCAAAGCAGACTAACAAAGATATCTGCAATCTGGAAGTATTTTATGCTTGAAACAACAACTAGTAGCACAGTGATTTGCAATCTTTTCAAAAACTAAGCTTTCAGAAGGGGAAGTAGCATTTAGTGGAAAATCCCACCAAACAAAGTGCACACAATCAGGCGTGGATTAGCGCATAGGCTTTATAGGCTGCAGCCTAGGGCCCCCACATGTGCCAGGACATAAATTACTAAGCAGCTGATTGGTATAGATATGGCAAAGTTAATAAAGTCAATTGGTTTTCAAACAATAAGTGTCATTCACTGTTACATACCCTGCCTTAAAGTCCCATCGGAAAAATTGTAAAGACGAGATGAGAGCACGTTAACGCCACTACAAAGTCGTTTTTACCAGTAGGATACTCTGTGTTTGGGGCGTGCCTTACTGTATGAAGGACTTCTCTGTCAGGACAACAAGGAAGCAAAATCTCTGAAGGTAGGAATGTGTATTCATGCTGTTGCATTATTGCATTTGCTCTTGATTATTATGAGTTGCTGCTGTTTAACATATGTTATGGCATTTGTTTGCGTATTTGTTGGTTCAGTTATTAGTAGGGCTGAACTATAGCTGTGAAACAACGCAAATTGCAGTCGCAAAGGCTACAATTCAAGACATGCATCTTACAGTACAGCGCCTCTGACCCAGAGTTAAAAACTGTCCTGAGAATAATCTTACAAATTCATGCCGGCCTCCTTGTGACACCTTTTCTCACCAATTAGAAGTGCCATGCTCCTCACGCGCCAGTCATGCTCACCAATCAGAAGTGGCCCAACGTGACTGCGTATACGCCTACAAATACATGAAACCAAAGGAAAATGGTGCGTTGTCTGTGCGAAAAAAATTATTTTACCGCTGAACTATGTGATTTACCTACGTATTTCATGGTCAGAAATTGTTTACGGAAAGGTCCTATTATTCATGGAGTGATTATTATGACAGAATTTCGTGGTTGTGTAACATTGTTTCGCGTACTTGTAATTTAGTTCTGAACACCCGTGCAGAGATTTGTGTGTCTTAGCTTTGCTACAAAGTTTGTATTTACAATAATATTTTGCATACTTGGGGTTTCAAAGTCACAGATTTGCAACTTCCAATTTGTATATATTTTTCATAGTGCCCACACAGGGACGGAAACCCTAAATTTCTTCCTGTCATGAAGGTGTGTGAATGGAGCAGCATTTGGATAGTCAGGCGAACCCAGCCAATAATACCTGACATAAGTCAAACGATTTTTGACTGGCTGTCGTGGTCTGAGGCACACAGAACCCGTCCACTTAATGCTCAATGTGTACAAAACGCTGGGTGTGTGACAAAGTTGACAGAAATCCCAGCATTCTGGGAGCGTGTGCACTGTGATAATCATACAGTCACTTTACCATGTTTGGGTCGGTATTTTGGCAAATAAATGATCATAAAACAATAACTTCGGTTTATAGTGAATTGTTGCGGCTGCAGAGTATTTGACACAATCTAGAAACATTTGACGATGTAAAAGGTTCAGTTTGTTTAGAAACTGTCCTTGGTGTTCAAGAATGATGTTTTCAATAAAAGTTTGCACAGTTACAGTTACGGTTAAAAGCCCTAATTTTTGTATCATGCAAGGATGTGCTACTTTGTAAGGATGCTGTCTTATTTGAGTATTTGTTGATTTGTTGCTCTCTAAGGAAGTTGTGATTTGTTCCTCAGTAAAGCTGGTAAAAGAAACGGGGGGCACACAGAAGGTAGCCGAGGGGCCCATGGCCGCCTTAATCCGCCTCTGCACACAATTGTGCGAGTCAGCATGAGTAATTTGGTGAAAACAATGGATTTGGAAGTCACTAGCTGGGGCCGTTTTGCACACTTGCTACAGCTTGTGATAAACAGGGGGCTGTTATCTCAACGAAGTGTAAGTGACGCTGTTCCCAGTGGGAGAAGAAATTGTGGGGCATTTTAAGCATTCGCCACTTATGTACACACTTGGAAGATATGCAAATTGAACTGCAAATGCCTCAAAAACACCTAAAACAAGATGTACAAATGAGCCGGAACAGTACGTTATGTATGCTTGTATTAGCATAGTCAAAAAAGCTTTTCTGGCATACATTTTTATTTGTATTTATTAGTTGAGAGAAAGAGCTCTGGTATTGGATAGGTTTTCGCATTGGCCGATTCCCACTGTTCCTGTATCGGGATCGTACTGGCACTGGAAAAGTAGGATCGGTGCACCTCTGATAGATGGATGAATAGACAAAGACAGACAGGCAGATGCATAATTTTTAAGACGGCAGTTATTCTCTCTGGTATTTCATCAAAAGGAAATGAGTCATCTACCATTGTGGAGTTCTGCGCCTCATTTTAAGAAAACTGGTAGGAACGATTCGGGAAACGCATCACTGTCAAAATAACTAATTTCTTACAAACTAGTGGGTGGAAATTTTCTGTCCTCTCGCTGTACAAATGATTTAAAATTGCTCAGTCAACAAAAACACTCAGTTCTCGACGTGTGTTTCCAAATCAATAGCTCATTCAATATTCAACAGGCTCTATCTGAAAACTTGTTTAAGGGGTCCTCCACACTCATCCAGGCTACAATAAATATGGACAATATCTCAACATTGGTCTGCTCATTAATTTTCCTTAGTTGTGACAGGTGATGTTTGGACCTGAAAGCTAAGGAGCAGTCATTTAATCTCTTTAGGTGTTGACAACAATCATCAGAAGCCTCCTTGAAATGGGAAGGGACCTGTTTCTCCAGCTTGTTTGTCACTTAGGTTCAACCTTTGGATAATATTAACTTGAAGAAATGCTCTTACTGCTTTCACTAATTTTATCATAATGCAATCAGTCTGTGGTGCCAGGAAAATGAACTCAGCTAATAGATGAGAGAGACCAATATCATGAACCAACTTATAGACATTTGATGTAATTTTGGCGTCCTTCATATGGACTGGTTGAAATAATTTTCAGGAAAAAAGTACAAAAACAGGTATTCAGATACGTTACAAGCTCAGTCAACAACAAAAGCCACTGGAATAATAGTAATTATTTTCCATACATCCATGTAACAGCTGACCGGTATACTGCTGAATAATGGACCCATTACTAAGATTTGCACATTGACACTTTGGTAGACATAAATTTACAACACTAAATGTATTCTAATGGAAGGTTTTATCGCAAAGAGCCATGCTATTTTTTTTTCTTTTTTTTAAGTTTGAGTGGTTAGTTCCATGCTGTTGTGTAGTACAATAGATGACTTTCCCACATCTTCACTCCAGCCACCTGTCCGTAAGGATGAGTAAATCCATGTTCAGTCATTTCCTGTGGTAGACTACTTTTGATCTCAAGGTCTCAGGGTCAGGCAATTTGCCTCTTTTTCAATAAAGCTCAATAGAAGCTCAAGGGAAGACTCAAACTCATGAATACAAAATGTGCCGCTGGAGAATAAATTAATTGCAGTGTTTTATGGTGTGTATATTTGATGGATCCTGTGTCAATTACAAGCCTATATGTTCCTCTTTGGTGTCACTTTATTCCACAAGATGTAGATCACAAAGTCAATCATACTGCCTGGATTATTGGAATGAAGTTCAATAAATATTGCTTGCCACATCCCTCATTCAATATCCCCATTATATTATAATGCTATCTACTGTAATCCTTTATACATAATAGGCACGACCCAATAGTTGTCTATGTGCAAGGCCTGCCAACAATTAAATAAACACATGCTCACGTCTGTCAAAATTTAAAGCATATTCAATACCTTAAAAATCTTCACCATCAAAGCTTCAAAAACTCCACCATCATTCCCATCCCCAAAATTCCCAGGATCACAGGACTGAACCACTACAAACCCGTCTAGTAATGACCTGTCTAGTAATGAAGTCATTTAAGCATTTTGCATTGTCACATCTCAAAACTATCACTGACTCTCTCCTGGACCGAATGCAGTTTGCCTACAGAGCCAAAAGGTCTGCAGAAGATCCTGTCAGCATGGGATTTTAGTTCATCCTCTAGCACTTGGGATTCTGTTTGTGGACTTCAGTTCTGCATTCAGTATGATCATCCCAGCTCTGCTCCAGGACAAGCTCTTCCCAGTGCGGTGCGCCGAATTCCATCTTCCTGTCCAACAGGAAGCAGCATGTTAAGCTGAGGAAGCACATCTCCAACCCCCTGACCATAAGCACCGGTTCCACTGTGTCCTTTCACCCCTGTTGTTCAGAAGGACCCCACTGTGTTGACCGGCTCTGAAGACAATGGAAATGGTAGTGGACTCTAATTCGACCCCCCCGCCCCCATTACCCTTCATGAATCTCCGGTCAACACAGTGCGGTCCTTTCCGTTTTCTGGGCATCATCATCTCCCTGCACCTCAGGTGGGATCAGCTCCCACATCAAAAAGCCCAACAAAGGATGTACTTTATACAACAGTTCAGTCTGCCGACGTCAGTGATGCTGCACTCCTACATAGCCATCATCGCGTCCATCCTCACCTGCTACACTGCTGCCACTGCCAAGTATAAGGGCAGACTGCAGTCTATCATCCCCTCTGCAGAGAAGGTGATTGGCGGCAACCTGCCACGCCTCCAGAACCCTGACTTCTTCTCATCAGCAGTTGAACTCATCACCAGGCCCCCTGCCCCCCGCTGGCACAGTCCCTGCCTCCGTCACTCCCCCACTCATTCTGCACCCATCTTTGTGCATCTTTTTTCATCGACGGGTCCCTGTATATCTTATTTTTATATTCCAGTATTCAAAATACCTCTTTTCCCTTTCTGTCCTAATATGTAGTTAGTATATTGTACACCTTGCACTGCTCCGCACAATTTATTTTATTCCTTTATTCAATTATTTTATTCCTACTCATCTGTTTTTCTTAATTAATGCTCTTAGTTTTTTTCTGTTGTCTGTGAATGTAAGCACCAACAGTGCAATCGCATTTGCACCTGGGCAATAACATGAATTTGGCATGTATAGAGGAACAACGAGGTTAAACGGATGATCTTGAAGCCACGTGTTGGGAGTGTGTCTTAGGAGGCAAGTTAGTAAGGTGGGTCTTGACAAAACCACAAGTACGGTCTTAGTGTTCTTAGTATTGGGATTCACCCCTTATCCCTGCCTACCCCAGCTATGTCGGAGTGCGTCCCCAGCATTCACTAGTGTCACGGGCAGGGCGGCCAGAGCTAATGCTGACACTCTCGCCACCCGTGGTGTGAACATACCAAAGAATGAATAAAGCATTACGGCATCTTCCTTTGAGAGTTATAAGGCATTATAATGCTCATTATCATACTTCATGAGATTCAATGCAGCTGTCATCTATAATGAACTATAGATACAGTAATAATGCACTGCAATGCTCAGTATAATAATTAAGGATGCCATCCATCCATCCATCCATCTCCTACCACTGTTCCGGGTCGGGTCGCGGGGGCAGCAGCCTAAGCAGGGAAGCCCAGACCTCCCTCTCCCCAGCCACTTCGTCCA
>JAODKM010000020.1:2691848-2706729 GCA_026780845.1 Petrocephalus sullivani | reverse complement strand
ACAGCGCGACTAAAAGTGGGAGGGTAAGATAGATAAGTAATAAAAGAATAAAAGAACAAGGAAGGGAGAGAAGAAGAAAGAGGAAGGAGAAGGAAGGGAGGTAGGAAAATAATCTGTGTTTATGAAAGATTAACAGTTTGAATCCTGTGTTTAGCAAAATAGTCATAATGCCATTAGACCCTTGAGCAAGGCCCATCTTCAGGCTAACTCTGTGCTTGGACCTCAGGCTTTGGTCTCACTTGCAAATAAAGCATAATTTTAATGGTTCTTTCTATTACAAGTAATTTACTTAAAAGTATATGTTCCTAAATGAATGTCCTATGGCGCTGGTAATTTCCCCTAATTTCAGCACAGCCCATCCTCTCTAATTGTTGCCTGTGGTGATGCTATTGTTATTGAAAATGAAGCATGATTAACTGCTTTGTTAGCATGTTAAAAGCACGAGAGGGAGCAGATTGAGCTCTGCTTTGCAAATATAGTCCATCATATTCTTTAACATCTGTATCATTTGGGAGAAGGTCAGCCTTATTTATGGTGTAGTAAAGAATAGCCTAGAAGGTTGTAGGCATGAAGCACACCACTGTTGATTTAGAAGGACCTGTCAGGGTTGAAGTTTACGTTTTATGTAGTGCTCTCAGCCACTCTACCCTGCCTTTTGAAATACCCAAAAGAGCATAGTAAGGCTTGTATTTTGACATGTACTGCTTTCTCATAAGTGAAGTTCGCGGTTCTCTTTCTTAATGCTCTGCTCACAGCCAAGCCTTTCCAGCACTCTCAGCAAAATCTCTGGCAGCTCGACCCTGATGGCATCAGCCCCAGAGTGCTTACAGCATGTGCATTCTTGCTCGGCGAAGTCCTGCAACACATTTAGCCAGTCCCTGCATGCACAGAAAATCCCCTCCCCACCAGAAAACCTCATGCATAGTCCCTGTGCCTGGGAAGGGATGCTCCAGTGCCCCTAATGAGTGCAGACCAGTGACTCTGACATCCTACATAATGATATTTGATTGGTTGGTCCTGCAGAATCTCAGACCACCTGTGAAGGACTTCCTAGACCCACTCCAGTTTGCATACCAGGCACACAGATATTTGGAAGCTGCTTCAGAGAGCCTACCCACACCTGGACTTATTTATGCAGCCTTTCCTGCTGGGGAAGAATCAGAAGGGAGGCTGAGGGCTGAGGAAGCCATGGTTACCTGGATCCCAGTTTCTGTTTACTTTGTGCATCATAAGCAACAACAACAAATCATGGAGGACCAGTAAATTGATTTCTTGCGTCAAAAGAACATAGGTAATATACAACAAAACTGTACAGCCAAACAAAATAACAGCATGAGTTAGGAAATAATGACTGGCATGTTTTAACATTATATATTATATAAATTATGTTACATAAAGTTTAGAATGTCAGTACTACACATTACGTATAATAAAATAATATAAAATGAGTATAAAAAGAGTAAGGCTCCCATGACTGGAGACAGATCTTTATATTATTTTGGTCCTATGATCACAGCCATCATCGGGGGAGGGGATGGGGGGTGTTTTCCAGGCCCCAGACCTGATTATACCAAGGGGGCCAAAGGGGACCTCCTTGCTCTGCCCCCGCATATGTTGGTCTTGCCCCAGTACAGTCTCCCCCGCCACCTCTCTGATAATTATGCTGAGAACATATTTTACACAGCCACATAAATCTTTACATATTTGAATTTCATGAATGTCTTTTGTAATTTCATTAACTATGCTCTAGACAATTCAGGTACTTTACTAGAGTGATACTCAGCAGGATCACATTTCTAAGGAGGGATTTAGGACAGTGAGGACCAGACACGCGGATGGCGCCAGGGCAGGAGATTTCCAGCTTGTGATGGGAGAGCAGCGGGAAGCCCTTGAATCTGACTGAGCCTCTCTTTCGTTACATCTGCTTGTGGTCCTCATCTTGCTTTAGACAAGTTTACTTTGGATCCTTTCCATTTTAAATTATTGCTTTGAAGCCTAACTTGAATTTACAATTGAAAAACATGACGAATTCACAGTGCAAGAAAATTATGTCTTTGTACACTTGTTCCTGGTGTCATATCCATTACTCAGACACATTGATTTACAGATTGGATGTGAATAAGAATCACAAAAACAGGCTGCAATGAGGTATTCATTTAAAATAAAAGGAAATATGAGATGCAAAATAAATATTTCAGTAAGGGCCTGTATTTATCCAAAGATGAAAACCACACATTAATTTACACGCTGCATTTATTTTAAATACATCAAACAAAGGCCATTGAAAGTATATGTTAATAAGTCGAAAAAAAAACAGCTTGAATAAATGATTGCTTGCAGCAAATGTGCTTGAATATGCAGGACTAATTGCATGTGGATAACAACAAGGCAAAAACAGAGTTATATTAGACTGTTGCTAGAATTGTTATTGCCACAAATCACCAAATTATGGTCATTTGCAAATATATACCCTTTTTTATAAGCTGATTGTAATTATAGTGTATAAAGCAGAGATACGTTAGCAATTAGTCACTATCTAATGGCAATCTAACTTTCTTCTATTAAATTTAATCAGCTGCTTTGGACCTACATAGTTTGCACATCTTGCAATATGTTAATATATGTGAGAAATGATGCACCCAGCCATTTAGACACACAACTTGGGTTTAGGTGTGTGTTTCTGTTACACTATATTAACACAGAGCGGTTGTGGATTTCTGCATTTTGTACCCCTTCTCTGTCCCATAACTACTTGTTCAGTATTGCCTTAAGAATATCCTTATATTCATGTGAAATAAGATCAAAACTTGTAAGCATGCGGCTACATTAGAATTAATGAACTATCACCTCACAATACTATGGCCATTTGTTATACTATTTAGGAGATTAAATGTTGCCCATTTCTAAATGCATGTACTAGCTGTAAAAAGCCTTCATACTAGTAAATGTAGATCAATTAAAACATTCATAGAAATCATCATGTACAGATTCATTTAGAGTAGCTTTCACATTTGCTGAAGCCTGATTGTTGGGTGACAGATACAAGGACTCAACAAAAAATATGTTTAATACACCATGCGACAAATGAGTTTTCCCATCTGTTCACTAATGCTTTTAATGAAGGCTTAAAAAGAGATATCTAAAATATTTTTATTAAGGTCTTTGTATTACATTTACAGTCATCTATCTATCTATACATCTATCTATCTATACATACTAATGAGGAATGCATTACATTACAGGCAAGGTAGACCAGAGTTTGAGTTAGACCCTATAACGAGGCACATCAACACAGTAAAATGTGATATTGCTTTCAATGTATTTCAGGTGAGATAATACCCAGGATACCCCCATTGGGACTGACATATGACCAAATAACTTCTGCTTTTGCTAGGCTTGAATAACCTTAGAACAAATACAGACCTGCAAAATTAAAAAGACCTCCAAAATCATTCCTGCAAAATGAACACGAACGTTCATATCCTGTCGATATGTTGGCTTTGGAATGGAGAAACCTTTCGAACTCTTAGTCAACAAGAACCTCTTTAGCTACTTCTAAAAATAGCAGAAGCATTTTTACGGGCCCGTGTAGTGACCCGAATTTTAGATTATGACATGAATGTACCTATTAGCTAAAACAAGCCATTTTTGCTATCCAACTTCCAGCTCAAATGTGTCATTCCTCTTAATCATGATGACGAATAATGTAACCATGTTCACTTAACAGTTTTCTAAAACATTGAAGCCATACTAAATGCATTCAATATATGTCCTTCCATCCACCCATTGATCCAACCTTCTTTTTCAGAGAAATACAAATTTTAAATGACGGTGAACAGAAATGGGAACAATTAAAAAAAAAAAAAAAAAAACATTGCCTGGCTGTAGTCTTTCTTTAATTAATGTCTTTGTCGTATATTTGACATTGTAAATGCAGTTAACACAGAAGTGTCTTGTTGACAATCATTAGATTCTGCTCACATTTTCTTTTCTTGGCATTTGCAGGAGGCCAGCTGAATGAGATCATTAATATTCACAGCACCAAAGAACATTCTTGAGGCTGTAAAGGGAAGCAAAGATTGCCATGCCTTCTGCAACTTCTTCAGAAATGAAAAAGAAATATTCAGCAGGGGATACAAGTGGGAAATATGCCAGCGGTGTTAGCCACAGTGATGGTGGCTTGATAGAGAGCCCCTCTGTGCACTACAGCAAAAGGATGCCATTTAAGAAGGAATAAATAATTACATATCTATTCAGAATTAATAAACGCTTGTAGTGAAGTAATAAAAGAAACCACAAGGGTAATCGAGTTAATATTATTTGTTTATGCCACATCCTGCCTGCCATGTCCGCCTGACCCCCCTGTCTCCTCCCTATTTTGACCCTAACAAGCTATGCCTGTTACTCGTTTGTCTTAACGCTTTTTCCAAACCTCCGTGTTCATCACTCCCAGTCGCCTCTCATATATTGCCCCGTTAGTTCCGTATATACGTGCATCCCAGGCTAATCATTGACCTCCACCTTCCTGTTGCCAATGCCATTTCTTACGGTAGTCCTCCTTTTTTGATCCCCCGTGATCCAGGTTGTTTACCTTCCCTGTTATTTGAGTTCAATAAATCCCCCTTTGTTTCCGGCAAAACGCCTCCCCACAAGCCCTTCGCTTCTTGTGCTGTGGCAGGTTAATTCATTTGTCTCATAACACTGGAAGAATAAGGCTAGGGTTTTTTTTTATTATGCATTATTATTATTATTATTATTATTATTAACAATGATGGTGATAATATCATCTATACTAAGCAAAAGGGGTTTTATTTACAGAATGGGGAAACAGAATCACAGGGGGTCAGACGGGGAGGCTAGCATACAGGCAATAGAACAACACAACTTCAATGACTGGACTGGGGAGCACAGGACTGGGAAGCCTTTATAACAAGGAGTACTAAGGGACCACAACGAGAGGCAGCTGGAGTAAGTTAACATGGAGGCAGGAACAAGAGTTAAGACTAAGACATAACAGTAGGGAGAAAGAGGGATGGGCAGGATGGCAGGGCGTGACACGTTTACCTTTTTGTCAGGTGGCTGATGTGGCTATGGAAATCTATATGTTGGAATCATTTGCAGATATTGAAGCTATATTGAATTTGAAAAGACTAAACACTTCAAATGAATGTTTACAAGTACAGTTTGATTGTGTGCCATACCATTTCTGGTTCTGTTCATCTGTGTTCTGTGTCTGGGGACATGTTTGTCATGTTGCTGATTTTCTAGTGAGACAAACAGGCAGCCCTGTCAGCTTGGTCAGCTACTTCAGGTAACTTCTTGCAGGTGAAGGATGACAGTAAATGCAGGAACAAGCATTCAAGGGAAATATTTGTGTCTGTGCCTCATTGTGCAGGTTTATTTTTACTAACCGATTTATAAATTGTTGTAGTACTGCTTAATTACTTGATAATGTGCATAATTTTATTTAATATCTGTGCTGATGATTAGACAGATTTCCTTACATTTGGTCCAGTATAGATCACAAGCAAATTTAGAAATGAAAGTCAAATAAACCTTGGAAAAGTCTCTCCTAATTATCCATTTTCAGCCATGGAATTACCTACATACCTACCCGGAATCTGCACAGAACATGACAGGCAAAGTCGCATAATGTAGGTTTCCTGTTAAAGCATCAGGAAGTGGAGTGTAGCCACTGTTATTCCAGTCCTTTTGCACATGCTAATGCCACCGTATCCTGTGAGTGAAATCAGTTTACTGATTGTAATTGCTTATTGCTTCTGAAAGGCTTGCACAGGTTCCCACAGAGCAGCAAACCAGTGGTTTCAGTTTTGAGCATTCCAGAAAAACATAATAGTGTAAAGTAGGAGTCAGTATGCCCATATGCAAGAAACAGAGATCGCTTCTCACTCTCTTTTTCAGTCTAGGTACTAATGTGTAATCTTCCTAAGGACTAAGGACTCTTATGGGACAACAGTGATTTCTAATAGTGACCTGTCAGGCAGGTCACATGCGATCCTTTAAATTGAAAGTGACACCCATCTCCATGAGATGGCCATTCCAGCTCGTCACTTTCCATACTGCCAGGGTGTCATGTCAAAGTAATGTTCCCGAGCAGCAACGGATGTCCGATTTATAGACAATTCCTTTGTGAAACAACAAAATGAGGTCATTGACTTGTTACAAAATGCAGTACAAATTAGGCTTTTAATTCCTTTCAGAACCAAAAAAAACAAGCAACAAGCTAATTTTATTCTCTACTGCATGCATCGCATTTTGGAAATAACAGAACTATTTGAAATGCATTTTAAACTATTTTAAATAAAATTTCAGCACTATAGATTCAATTGGTTTAACAATGACACATTTGACTGGTGGTTAAGATCTATTTGTTCATCTTCCAGCCACTTATTGGCACAGGGCTCACAGGAAGAGCAGCATAGGGCACTTTCTGGATGGGATGTTAACCTATCATAGTGCACAACCACACACATACATTCACACGCTATGAGCAATCTGGAGATTCCCGGGCAGTGTTTTTCCTAGATGACAAATCAAGGGTATTCAGAGGAAATCCATGTCATGTGGAGAGAACATAAAAACTCCCCCCACCAAGCAAGTATGAGATTCACGTCTACAAGGCAACAGACATAAGCGCTGAGCCATTATTCCAAGTCATTAGTCAGTAGATTCAACACGTCAAAATCAGTACTTACATGGACCTCATGATATTGGACTGTAATTCCCAGAAAGCCAGAAATTACTGTCCCATTTAAACCAGCAGGCTGATCTGTCAAGTGGTGTAAGCAAGTTCAATGAAAGCTGTTCTAAGTACACTATAATGAAGGCATTACATGTCACTGTTATACATTTCAGTTGGGAGTTTCCTATCCCCACTGTACAACAGCCAATCATATACCAGCAATTACTGTAGCAGCTCACAAAGAGGATTGCCCCTTTACCAGTATATGTGGAATTCCTGGAAATTGGAACGTCACCATTACATAATCGGCTGATTTATTTAGATTACAATTACAATTGCAATGACCTACAGTATGAGTCAGAGTACTGGAATGTTTGGGTGAAAGGTACTGAAGCATTCATTTAGCCAGCAGGCGTCATAATGTCTCTCCTCCGGTATCTGCATATGGAGCAAGATTTTATAATGATCAGCACAAAAAACATGTTCAATCAAGGATGAAATGCAATGATTCAGCAATGGTGGATGAGAACACTTACTGATTAATTGGATGCCATGACATTAAGAAATGCTTTTTGGTTAGAAGTACAGAATGTGTGTCACAGATGACATGCACATGCACAAAATAGAAATATCACAACTAGATTGCCGTGTTAACACTAATTAGGTAAATCTGTCTGTGATATTACTCAGGGCTCTAGAAAAAGAACCTCTTTGTACTCTTTATGTAGTATATTGTTTTGTGTAGTGAGTTATGTTTGAAATCAAACTAATTTGAAAAGAAAACGTGCACTGTGCTTGTTGTGTCCACACACATTTTGAAAAAGTAGAATTCAGCAGTATTTGCATCTGAAGGCAAATCATATTCAAGGCTCCCTAAGCTGCAAAACAAAATTCCATTTATACTGTGTATGTGGCGTAAAATGCATTATCAAACTTTTTCAGAATTACCAGAATATTGCCTACGTAAGTGGCATATCTGATAGTGTTTATAAAGCACTGCTGAACGTGCATGACATAATTCGCTGGAGGCCATGGCTGCACAATCCCTCTGAAGCAAACAGAAAACACATTTTCAGGGTTACCATGAAAAAAATAAAATAAAATAATGATAAGATCAATGTTTCAACAAAGAAACATCTCCATTTCTATACTGCAGCATATTAATTTTTTATTTGCCTAATCCTGAATGGCTGTGGATGTCTTTCGCCACACGGCAGGCAGAACAGCACCTCGGTGGTGCTCCCATTCAGGAGGGATGAGCCGCAGAGGTCAGACAGATCCTATCAACCCTGTGCAGAAAAACAACAGCATCCACAGCGTTCCATAGGCTGGAGCGGGGCTCTCTCTGCCACCCGTAAGAGTAGCCAGCCCTGGAACAAAGCAGAGGCCCAGGTTCGCTTTGAACATTTGCATGAATAAATTAGGCATTTGCAGTCCACGCTGGTGAGCTATTTTTCATTGCGGTACTCATATTCTGTGTGTTTTGGGTCTTTTCTAACAGCCATCGAGTACATGGTTGGAACCCTTTATTAGATAGATGACTGGAATACACAACAATATCTGATTTTTATTTTTTTTTTAAAGGAAATACATATAAATAATTCCTGACTAGATCTTACATGTTGTTATTTATGTACAACATGCATATAAACATATTGATTTACTTGCCTATATATCAAAATGGGCAACTGGAGAGTTTGTAGAAACATAATTCAGGCACGGAAATAGTTGAGGAAAATATCAGAAAAAAAAAGAAAAAACTTGTTTCATTTCAGGGATTGAAGCCTATCGGGAAGATACATTATGCTCCAAGCTGCTACACTGACTGACCTGAACTTTCAAGGATCCCTAATGGCTAAAGAGGATTCTGCTGTCTCTTTATGGTACTGCTTATTGCTGAATATTCACTGTTTTGTGGGACCATCTCTGAAGCCCCCTGCAGGTCCCACGACCCGCCTCGTCGGCTGCTTAACGCACAGACACTCACACACTGAATCCATGTACAGAATCAGCACCAGCTGTGCTGGACAGCTCCTGGAGCCTCAGAAGCACCTAATTCCCATCAACTCATTCCCCTCAGCTCATATCCCAGACCAAGCATGTGCTCCTGATGCAATTCAGTACCTACAGTATACACTATACATACAGTGTCAGTAAACATGACTGATCTAAGACACATAATTCCCTCCTAGACCATGTTACCCTTTAGACCAGTGGGACCGGTTGATCCCAATCGTCAAATCAATCAACAAAGACAATCCTACTCACTTGTGACATCTTCCACCATGGGGGTTGCCCCCAGTCGGCAAAATATATCACTTCGTGACTCAGTATCTCCCAAAATGATTTTCTGTGTAAAAGTAGCTCACACTATAAAAAAGGTTGGGGACCATTGCTTTAGACAAACTGAATTGGTCCCTTCATAATACGTTACTACAGTGACACGTGTAATTGTTACTCCTCTGTCACACACGCTCAGCTTTCGGTTCTGCACGTGTAACAGTTACCCTCCCGCGCTTTTCTACAAAACTCAGACATGCCATTAAGTCTTAATAAGATAGTTTGTTAAGTATCTGCTGCAGAAAGCATCAGCGTCGCTACCAACTGTGTGTATGTGAAAGGGTAGACCCCACCAGCTGACCTACATTGATCAAATATATCCACTCCCTCAAAACTGTGTACATGTATGTTTGTGAAAAATAATCATAACCAATAACAGTAGGTGAGACTAAATATACTTTGCATAATATAAATATTATTATGCACATGTATGTTTTCTGGAATATTGTAATTGCATTTTCACCCTGCGACCATAACCAGCATTTTAAGCTACTGTTTTCCTATATGGGTGTGTCTGTTACTCTGTGACAGCAAAATTTTTCAATAGGACCTATTTTCTTCTGATGGATTACATGTGTCCCTTTGATTGCTAGCAGTGACAGTCACCTTAGTCACCATAGCTACCACCTTATACATCCCTGATTGTCATTTGTCTGTTTATCTCTTTAAGATTTTTAGAATGAGTTTACCACAGTATACCGTGGTACATTATACAGGAAAGTCCACATGTACTAGATACATGTACTAGGTAAATCTGACTGACAATATTAAAAAATGCTGAATAAATTTGGGCTTGCTATTTATATAAAATAATCAACAGCAGATAAACTGGAATTAGCAGAAAAAAAGAAGTAAAGTATATATTGGTTACGCAATAGACACCAAAGAGCCACACACACACAGAAAGAGCAAGAGGATTGTTCCCCGTGAGAGGGTGAGGGAGCCCCCAGTAACACCCTGACATTCTGTGATGGCAGATAATGATGAAAGGCCAGGATTTCAGACAAGCAATCAGCAAGCTAACACTCACATCAAAGCAGGGCTCTTGTGGCTGATCAGACATCTTTCACACGGCCCACCAGTTTCAACATGTTGCCAGGGAGACCGGTAAACATTATCATAACTGTCCATTTATATTCTTTGAAAATTAATCAGATGTGTTTCTTATACTATCAAATGTCAGATCTAAAATCATCTTTCGGCCTTGACATTCAGATTGTCTGTGTTGTTTTATCAAAGCTTATTTCTAAATTATTACTGTTCCAGAATTTCATATTCTGGATACTTTTAGAAAAAAATAAATGTTTACAGAACCGTGGAATATGTAAGATGTCCATTGGGAGATTTACTGAATCACAAAGTAATGTATGGCAAAAACTAAGGTAGGAGATGCCACAACATGTTTTTAAATCATCATTTTATCAAAAGAACATGCAAAAGTAACACATGAACAGGACGAAGGGATGACAAAGGGAGACTAGCATTTTATTCCTTTTTGGACACTTCAGACGATGTAGCAAAACCCTTTCTGGGGCAGAAGATATAAATAAAAACAATAGAAATCCATGCTGTAGTGCAGGGATCAAACAAGGAGTGAAGCAGAGAGAGGTGAAAACAGACACTCCCGTCACAACCTGTAAATGGAACCTCACTGGGATGAAGGGGGAGGTCTGCTCCACACATGGGCAGTGTGACCTTCAGCATTAACGGAGCAGGATGGTGGACAGAGGGCTGTGGGGATTTCTTCCTCGCTTCGTAATGGCGCTATACGTAAAACTCACATGGATGCACGGAGCTTAGAACCCCCCGGGCACACTCTGTCTCACATCCAACAGTTTCAAAAGCCAAAGTCTCAGTTCTGATTCACTCTGTATAAACAGTGCTGGTATAAGAAGATAACGTCCTCGACTGAATCAAATTCTGCCCAATAAACCCTAGTAAAAAAAAGTATATATTTTTTTCAAGATAACACTGAGTTTGTAGGAAGGCTTAATCAGACTGTGTGAGTCCACTATCATAGTAACAATATACCCATAAATGGTGGGAAAATTAGCTATTTCTGCTTGCTTGATGGATGCATCTTTAACTCAATAAGCTAAACCTCTGCTAGAATTGTGCCGGTTGTACATAGTTTGTTCACAGGTCCTAGAGAGTAATTCCAGATGGTTGATCAAAGGCTATGCTGGCTTTCATATGGAAGAGTGTATTAGAGCTCACTGAGTCTATCTGTGTTTATGTCAAAGTGTGGAGTCAATGGAAATGTTACACTTTGATCTGTAGTGAAATGAGGTTAAACAGTTCACGATTGGCAGTGATATGCATTTGACTACAGGATGAGAGAATATGGTTATGAGTAACATGTAGCATTCCCTGACTGGGATAACCTACAACTTATCGTTCTCCATTTCCTCTCAGTTGTCTTAGACTAAGGTCACTGCCACAGAGTGAACAGCGGGAGCCGGGGAGAACCCGGGAGAACAAGTGACCAAGATGTGGCAGGAGAGGTGCGCTACATGCTAGGCTAAAAGCTAGACCACCTCTGCCCAATCTGCTGTTAGCGAATGTCCGTTCCCTCAGAAATACGATGGATGAGCTCAGAACCAGGATTACAAACCAGCTGGAAGTTCGAGACCGCTGTGCTCTTATTTTCACGGAATCCTGGTCATCAAGTAATATGCCAGACTTTGCGGTTAATCTACAAACACACACTGTCAGCCGCGCAGACCGAACAGCGGTATCCAGAAGCCAAAACTGCGGCGGTGTTTGCATTTATACCAGAACAAGCGTCATGTTCAGATGTTCAGATCATCAGCAAGCATTGCACAACTGACACAGAATTTCTACAGTTGAAATGCAGCCCTTTCTTTATCTACTAAGGGCGTTCACTGCTGTCTTCATACTGGCCGTGTACAAGGAACCTATAAGGCCCCACACCCATTAAATTCCTGTATTCAGCATACAGACAGATCCTCAAGCAACCTCCCCCCACTCCCATTAAGTAAAACAGTGAAAGTATGGACTGTGGAAACTGCATCAGGACCGCTTCCGGTACTGATTGGGAGGTAAAGCCACTGCTTTGCAAGCGGACAGAACTGCTGATCTGGAGGAATAAGTGGTATCAGGCCACATTCGTACTTACACTGAAAATATTGTGCCCACCAAGACTATCATGATTTACCCAAACAAAAGTCCCCTGACAAACTGTGAAGTTTTGTTGAAACTACATGCCCGCTCCATTGTACAGCATCTATCTCAGGTAACACTGATGACTACAAGAGGGCCAGATGTTACCTACGTAGATCGATAAATGAGGCCAAAAGACAATGCCAGTAGAGGCTGGAGGGCCACTACATGAATGCTGACACCCAGCACATGTAGCAGGACCTGCATCAGATCACAGATTATCAGAACAAGAAGAGTGAGGAGATTAACCCCAGCACCACATTACCTGATGAACCGAATGACTTTCATGCCCGCTACGAGGCCCTCAACACCAAGCCACAGAAGAATGGAATAAAAGTTGGGGATATGCAGGATCCTCCTTTCACAGTCTCATCAACAGATGTTGGGCAGGATTCTGAGAATAATAAACCTCAGGGAAGTGGCTGGTCAAGATAGTATCTCCTCATTTCCTCATAAGTATTAGCTGACATCTTTGGCTTTAGTTCCCACCTGTTCTACAACTACCAGCCCCGTCCCAAAGAGCAGTGACCAGTCTAAATGACTTGGCCTTGGAAGTTTTTTGAAAAATTAGTCATGCGGAACATCATACTAGGCTTTGGAGATATGTCGATATTATCATGAAGATGTTGGCAGCCTTAACTAACCATATCAGCTTTGACGATAACCGTCAAACATGTGCTACAGCCGCATTGAAGAACGCAGGGACAGCTGACCTGCTCATGAAGAAAAATAATAGATGGTTTTGTTGCTCGTTCTCAACCCTTGCTACTCCGGACATTTTCCGGAGTTGCCCTTCCACACATGTATCACACAACGGAAGATTTTCCTCGGCACAGGTGTTTACAACAACTATATTATAAATATTCCGGCATGAGGGGGTGGCGCTTGGGTACAGCATGCAGCAGGCAGGACATGACATAACGTTTATCATTCCGCAATGATGACTATGCTTGTTCAATGACAACTAAGACTGTGTTTATGCTTTGATATCAGTTCTACATTTATTTGGACGTATCTGCAAAATATATCAGCAAAATAATGGAAATCCATATTCTACGGACACGTATTGCATTCATCTGGGAAAAAATCGGTTTTGTTTTTCCAAAATAATGACAGTCACCCTGTTTATAAACTAATGATGATTCCATCTACACTGCTTAGAAACATTAATATTTCCCAATGTCTCAAACCAAGATAAAAATAAAAGCGCATCATGAAAAACAGAAAGGTTTTCTTGTTAATTCAGATAAAAAGGAAAATATTACTCATAAGAACGAGATGATTATCTTGTTAATTCAGAAAAACAGAAAAAAATTATTAAAAAGAGGATGACTATGTCATAAATTTGGAAAAACAGATGAATGCAATACACTTCCAGAACATACTGGCATGAAGTGGCTACATATTTTTTGCACCAGCGGCATGCTAGAAACGTCATTAACACGCGTTGAATTCTCAAAAAAATGTGCTGCTCCAAGTATAGCTGAGTATCAATTGGAAATTATCTGCACTATTTATTAGGGATCTAGCAGGGCAAAGTCTGTTAAATATCCGGTACAATTGTTTTGGATATTTCTTTTCACATATATAGCCCCTCTGGGTAATGTCTAGTAACGTACCAGGTAGTAGTGCATGTCTGAAAGGGGCTTAAAAGTGACATCAGCTAAATACCTCCTTTTTGCCAAATCCTGCAATTTTTGTTAATGAGTGATGCTTTTTAAAGTAATGTAGTGCCGGGGGGAGCATATCCCAGCATGCTTGCGGGCGATATGTACATATCCCCTTATTTTATTGTTGTTGTTGTTAATAGTTGTATTTGCCAATTGTGGCGCATATGTTACCCGTGTCCTGTGTGAACCCTGTCCTATCCTCGCGTGTCCCTAGCTTTGTGTAAATCCCCCCAATGTGTGTGTAGCTGACAGTCCAGAGTCTGACTTCCTTGAGTTTCTTGGTTGAGTGCTTGTTCAGTACTTGAGTAGGTTCTATTAAGGGCTTAAAAAAACCAAAAACTTTATTTTTCCCCTCAACCATGTCTTCCCAATAAATATTTGCTGCTCTCGTCGGTCTACCCAGTGGGGCAATAATGTAAATTATAATATTAAATATTGTGACATTAATAAAATACATTATCGCGAAACTGAATATCACCAAACCCTACATCATACCAGACACGCTACAGCCTCTGTAGTTCGCCAGTCAGACTAACAGGTCTACATACGTAGGATGCCATCAGTATTGCCATACACACAGTGCTCACACCTACAGAGAAAGGACAGCGACATACGAATTGTATTCATTGATTACAGTTTGGCTTCTACTACAGTTACCAATGGAAGCCCGTTTCCGCCATCTACAGTAGAAGAAAAAAAACACGCATTTATCTCAAAATTCTGACTTACTAAAATGAAATTCTGACTTTTTATCTCAGAATTCTGACTTAGTAAGTCGAAATTCTGACATTTTTTTGCCAATCAGGCAGCTTCATCTCTGCTGCAGGATGTTATTTATGAATACATTACAAACACACAATATTCACATAATGTAATCTATTGGCAAGTAGTTTGGATTTCTTCTCAGCTCGGTACATTTTGAATGCAGTAAAATGGGGGGGGGGCGGGGGGGGACTGCCTTCATTGCTTTGGTTTGAGTTATTTA
>JAODKM010000020.1:2678544-2691838 GCA_026780845.1 Petrocephalus sullivani | reverse complement strand
GGTCGGGGGTAGTAGTCGGGGGGGGGGCGGCGGGGGGGGGGGGGGGGGGAGATGGGGGTGTGGGTTGGCGGTACTGCCTTCATTGCTTTGGTTTGAGTTATTTAGTTATTCTTGTGATGTCATTGTTTGCCTAGGAATTCTAGTACTTTACAAGACATAATTAACTAAAAGACACATTGTGCAATGTCACGATTGTAGATAGAACTTCAGAATTTTGATTTAGTAAGTCAGAATTCTGAGATAAATGCGTGTTTTTTTCTACTCTAGATGGCGGAAACAGGCTTCCATAGTTATTCCACTAAAACTGACTGAGAAGCTCCATACAGCAGGACTTTTTCATATTTGTATCATATTGAGACACTATATTGCCAAAAGTATGGCAACACCTGCCTTTACACACACATGGACTTCACTGACATCCCATTCTTAGTGCATAGGCTTTAATATGGAGCTGGCCCACCCTTTGTAGCTATAACAGCTTCAGATCTTCTGGGAAGGCTTTCCAAAAGGTTTAGGAGTGTGTTTATGGGAATTCTTGACCATTCTTCCAGGAGAGCATTTGTGAGGTCAGGCACTGATGTTAGACGAGAAGGCCTGGCTTGCAGTCTCCACTCTAATTCATCCCAAAGGAGTTCTATCGGGTTGAGGTCAGGGCTCTGTGCAGGCCAGTCAAGTCCCTCCATACCAAACTTGCTCATCCATGTCTTTATAGACCTTGCTTTGTGCACTGGTGTGCAGTCATATTGGAACAGGAAGGGGCCATCCCCAAACTGTTCCCTCAAAGTTGGGAGCATGGAATTGTCCAAAATGGCTTTGTAGAAGAGTTCCTTTTACTTGAACTAAGGGGCCAAGCGCAACCCCTGAAAACAACCCCACACCTTAATCCCCCCTCCACCAAACTTTACACTTGGCACAATGCAGTCAGGCAAGTACCGTTATTCTGGCAACCGCCAATCCCAGACTCATCCAATGGATTGCCAGACAGAGAAGCGTGATTCGTCACTCCAGAGGACACGTCTACACTGCTCTAGGGTCCAGTGGCGATGTGCTTTACACCACTGCATCCAACGCTTGGCATTGCACTTGGTGATGTAAGGCTTGGATGCAGCTGCTCGGCCATGGAAACCCATTGCTTGAAGCTCTTTATGCACTGTTCTTGAACTAATCTGAAGGCCACACAAAGTCATAGTCTGGAGGTCTCTAGTTATTGACTAGACAGAAAGTTGGCGACTTCTGCACGCTGTGCACCTCAGCATGCACTCTCCCTGCTCTATGTGTCTCTATGTGACAAATCTGCTCACATGGAACATGCAGAGTGTAACTGACCATTTTACTGTGTATATGACCATGAATTTCTTAATCTCATTAATAAAGAGGCAGTTAAGAATAATGGAAAAAAATAGTTTTGGAGGGGTTTTAGTGGTATCTATCCATCTAGGTCATTGCGCTGCAAGTTGCCTAGCTTTGAAGACATCGGCCACAGAAATTTTGGGCTTCTCTCAAAAACAAATGGGAGTGAATAGCATTCTTTCTGTGGTGATTAAAGCGCCAGAAAAATGCGTTTGAAAAATTCAACTGCATTGTCTCTTACCAGAAATCATGACCCACTTATTGAAGATAATCCACAGACTTTGTAGTGAGCAGTTTAATGTACAAACTATTTACTTCCACCTGAAGAACACACACCAATGGTATCGCTGTGCAGAAGATATCACCGTGGCGCTCGTGCTCATATCTTTTGCGCAGTGAAACAATTTTCAGTTTTAGGGTGAACTGCCCCTTTACCCTTAATATTTCTCATGCCTCTCCCTCTCAGTGCACAACCACCAAGCCAGGCAGGGGTGAAGACCAGTACACACTTCCAATGAACACACCATCATTTCACTCTCTGGGCCGATGCCTTAATTAATGGCTGTAACACGATTGCTGGTGAGTGCCATTATCTTTTTTACACCTACAGCACTGAAGATATTTGCCATATTTACATGTCAGAGACAAGCATGAGGATCCCACTCAACTCCACCCAGAGGAGCAGAGACTGATGCAACCTCCTGGACACCAACAGCTACCACAGGACCGGAGAATCCAACCCAGCTCTGTGCCTGTGGAACACCCCCGCCAACACATTTCATTTCGAAATTAAATCCTGTTTCTTCTGTACAGAACCCACAAGAAATCAAAGACATCATGCCATGTGACATATCTATGTATGCGGTTGTCACTGCCAAGCTTGGGGCACGAGGAACTGGGTGACTACGTGCCTCTGCTCGTCTCGCACGAACACGCGCTAGCGCGTCGTTCTCGTTCCCGGAGGCCAGCTGTGCACATAAGAACATTCGCACCCACCGTCTCACACATGTGGAAACACGTGCACGGCTGTCCAGTCACAGCTGATTATCCCAGTCGAGTGGGGCTGTCTCCTTAAAAAATATATCATGTGGGGGAATCGGACTCGCAGCTTGGGATGCACATCTTAGAGTTCCACAGTGAAGGAATTAAAATATTAAAGCAGTGTACCTATTAGTCATGTTGTCTTTTCTGTGTAATTAGGTTTCTCTCTGAAGGGAAAGATAAGACAGAGCAAAGAATGAGGCTAATCCACAGCTGAATGGAGCTTGCTTGGCAGGATATGATTATTTGGCTCTTACCTTTGAAATGACCCGCTCATGATGCATTTCCTTGCTTACGCAATATGTTAGCTAAATTGACGTCTTTATATCGTGCGATACATAAAATGCATACAGCTTAGCATCCTATGCATTCCGATGCTCTCATTTAGCCAAATTGCAGCCTTTTTCCCATTTACTTAAAAAATTAAGCATTTAAAATGAAGGAACATGTTCAGGGCTAAATCACACATACCCCATTAGAGGAAACTGCTCTTGTATTTATTAGGCAATAACAGTAAAGCCTCTCATTGTGTCTCAGTCTTCTGACGCCCATGCTGGTGCAGCCATGCTCTCTCACCCAAGAGCCCCGGCACATTCCACTCTTCAGCACACCATTGCTTTTGATCTATGTCCAGGCCTATCCCTGTCACTTGCCGCCCTCCTCTGATACCTGCCTTCCCCTGTGTTCCACCTTTTTGTAAATTATCACCAATTCTGCCCTCGGTTCTGCTCTGCTCCCCATCTTTTTACTCACTGTTACACACTTCATGTAAAATTGTGCCCTGCTGCATGCCTGCATGTTATGTCACCGTATGTACGGGGCAGGACTGGGGCTGAAAAGCCCTACTCCCGCGGAGCCACAGCACACTGTGACTGTGTGAATGCGCTATTAATTACCTTAACACGTAACAGAGCAATATGTTCTATCGACACCTGTTATTTACATCAAACTGTACGAAAGACTGATGGACAGAAAGAAAGACCCTGGTAGATATCTTTAATGGTCCAGAAGGTAACCTCATTTCCTCACTAAAAAGTGGATCTTTCTGCATGTGCATGCTACAGTTTTTCCCATGAAACATTTTGCCAAGCAGGAAGGGGGGCCCTACAGTGAATTGTGCCTACCCACAAGCCCAAGGGGAAAGTTAAAATGCCAGTATGTTTCTGCTTGCCCTATACATGGTCACGGGGGGTCAGGAACCTATTCGGGAGGCTAGGGGCACAAGGCAGGGAACAACCCAGAATGGGGCACCAACCCATCACAGGTCGACTATAACAGATATTAATTATAATATGTATATAGTAATAGATCGAAGAAATAAGATTTCAGATGTCAGTGGCAGAAATAACTTTCCTTCACAGTATGTCTGTGCTCAACCTTAGAGAGAGGGTGAGGAGCTCTTACTTTCGGAGGGGCTCAAATTAGAACCACCTTCGTGTCTGAAGGAGCCGGTTGAGGTGGTTCAGGCATCTGTGTAGGATATCTACTGGATGTCTCACTGGGGAGGTGCTTTGGGCTTGTATCTCTCAGCTGACCAGGGAACACCTTGTTGTCCCCCCCTGGAGGAGCTGATGGAGAGGCCGGTGGCTGGGGAGAGGAAGTACTGCTCAGAATGCTGCCCCCGCGACCTGGGGGTGGGTAACTGCTAGAAAATAGATGGATGACTGTGTATATGATGTGAGATCATTTGAGTACAGAGCATGGAGCATGACCATCCATATGGAAACCTGACAGCCTGTTTTTCATAGGGGTACATCTTACCACAGGACATGGACACCAGAGACCAGATGGGACAGCCGCTGTCCTCCCTTTATAGCAATGAAGCAGCAGTGTGAAACATGCGATATTTTGTACGTGTGAAGTTCTAGTTTATTTTAAATGAACATGTAATATGGCGTGCGCATTTATAAACACTCACTTTGAATTACACCTGACTAACTGTGATAGAAATGTGCAATCAGTTGAACATTTATTTTGTAATGTGTAATGGTGAAATAGTGTATAATGTATCTGTACAGTACATTTTAGATTATATATGTGTAGTGTAGCATACTGTGGTATATTTGTGTAGCATTTCTGCACAGTATTTTTGAGATTGTGTAGTATAGTGCAATATATTGTGCATGGATTGAGACTAATTTTCAGCCTGAGAGTTTTACATCCAAGACCAGCCCATTTTGTCTTCATTTCGGGGGAACTCTGATAAATGATGCCACAGTTCAAGTCTTATTATCCCGATAAATTTGTTACTGACATTTCAAGAAAAAAATAAATAATAAATAGCATATTGAACTGTTCATGCAGTCGGACTTATTCAGCCCTGCCTGGTTTCTTTCTAACCTCCATTGTTTGAGAATCTTGCAGTGATTAGCATTAGCAAGAGATTGGTAGTGGGCACCTCAGCAACGGCACACTGTCGTTCTAAATGACAAGCGATCACACTGACGCGCTTGCACGCTGATTGCAGTTGAAGAGCAGTTGCGGTTTATTGTGTGTGTGTGTGTGTGTGTGTGTGTGTTTGTGTGCGTGCGTGAAAAAACTTGCTGGTTAGCATTTTGAAGCATTGTTCTATAATTTTAAAGTTGTCGAATTATTTTGTTTCTGATGGGCACATCAGCTAGGCTAGGCACAGGGTATCCTATCGATAGGCCAGGGCCTTTTATTAATTATTCAGGATCTCCTATATTTATATTTTTTTTTAGAAAACTATTAATAAGAAAACCCTGATATATTAACCTCCATTTTGATTTTACGGTAATTATTGGGTGAAAATCTAAAAATGTATTGGATGGGCTAAGCCCCCAATGTTTCAAGATCCTAAGAATGCCACTGATCTGTGCAGTATATTGAGTAGTAAGTGCAGTATATTATGGTATGGCTGTATAGTATATCTTTATAGTATTTTTCATGCTATATCTGTATGCTGCAGTGCAGTATACTTGGTACAGTATATCTGTGCAGTACATTTAAGAGTATATTTGTACAGTAATGCCTCCAAGCCAACTTTGATTTGACATATCGAAATCATGGTATATTCTTAAGCCATGAGAGGAAATTAGTGCATCAGACCCTTTTTTTGTTGATATTTGGATGCTGACAGAAGATGCCATTATCAAGCTCCATAATATGATCTGCACTGAAAAATCAACATTACGGAGTATTTGAAGGTCGATGGTGGGAAATTAAACATGATTTGAGGCGAAAAATGCACCTTCTGTAATCATCTCGTCAGTCACAGGATGCCTCAAATGGCTCCTTTATTGCCCGGCTGCCCACCACCTGTCCATCAAATGACGTCCGTTCAATCAGTCACCTGACAGCGCTGAAGAAAGAGAGCCATTATAAAACAGAAAAAGGCTCCCAGACTCCAGGCAGGATTGCACTCTGAGCCGCACATGCAGCCCCAAGTTGTCAGGGGCCTGTTCACTTTCTCCAAGTATGCCCACGCTCCTGGGGCCAACAACTATCTGGTGCCCTGCAGTGCAGTCTTTATACTCCACGTTGGAGATTCAGCGTCCAAGTGGGTCACATGCATTCACAGGTTATTCAAATTCAGATCCCAGGTTTCCTCCAGTGTTCTGTACAGTATCACATTAATAACTTCAAACCTGACCTTTTCATTTATTTATATCAGGGCACATGCTGCCTCTGCTATGATAATTTTATGTTTCTGCAGCCAAGTCTTCTTAATGAGGATATCAGCCACCCTAAACACAGCTTCGGTTATGTCGATTAATGGTCAAACTTAAAATATATTTTTTACTGAAACGGGGTGAATCTCTTTTGATTCTTGAATATGAGAAACCACCAATCTGGTGCACTTGCGCTATATTTAACATCTTTATTTTAATTACTTTTTTTTAAGCACGCCAAGGCTAGAGGAAGGTATAACGCTTGTCCCAGCATGTGGTAGACGAACACACAGCAGCTTGAAATTAGCTCTCTGAAGCAACCTTCTGCCGTTCTGTCAACACCAGTTATTGACAGTGTTGACCTTGGTCAGCAGATCCACGTTTCCTCTCTGCAGATATAACGGCCGACACTCTGATCCTTCTCACTTTGCTGCAGCTGGATCTGAGATCTTCAGTTACCCATGACTGTATTTTATTCTTGGCAAGCTGGATTACTGCGCCGTCGATCCGCTGTGGGGACCAGAGGGAAGTGAGCTAAAGCAGCCGGCATTTGAAAGTACATGCTAATCCCAGATGCTAATCCCATCATTGGCAGAAAAGCTGCAATGTATGACATAGCAAAGGCATCCAGATTGTAACAGCATTCTGGGTGCAGCCCGCATGACATGGGCTATGTGAGGGAGCTAGCAGGCGCTTTTCTCAATGACACATGCCACTCGATCCAGAACAGCCAGCAGTGTTGTCCCATACTTTCTCCCTATTTCCTGTCTCGGGTTACACGCTCAGAAACTCATACAAAATGCCTCAGAGGACCTCCACGAAGAACACTGAATGCGTCGTCACAATGTATCCTGTCACTCAGTCAAACAGCAAGGCGATGCACGGGAATCATTGTGGGTAACATTGTGTACTGAGAGATATCCTCTTAGATGAGGATGTGACGTACATTAAATAGTAAATAGGTTTTGTCACACACATTCACTAACAGACTTTAAAAATGAATATGTGCTCATAAATGATGGCCACCTGTTTTTTATTATGACTCTGACATGTGACACAAACATTTATTCTCAGTAAAATGGCAGTGTGGATCTGTAGTAATTTGTATGATCAATAACAGAGCCTGTTATACATGCAGCAGATAGATGAAGTCATTTGCCTCCAATTATCTATTCAAAGCACATTGGCTATCTTTAATAGGCCCCATGAAAGGCTGAAAACAGCCAATAAGAAACACATTACTCACATTCCTATTACACACAGTGAACTTTTGAGGCAATGTTTATTTTTCATGTACAATTAATCAGGACTAACCAGCAGATTGAAAGGTCCTTGCAGAGATAAAACGATAAACAAATAAAGATTAGCTTGGGCCTGATTTGCTCGAAAGGAAATTAAATGTAATTATACATAATTATAATTATAACAATAACAAATGTACGATACTCTTCTGAATTATAAATAGTGGGTGGGAGAAACCAAAAAGCGGACTTCAGACACAGGTGGAGACCACGCATTTTGCTGTTCATGTTTACTTGCAATGTAGCCCTTGCAAAGGTAGCACATTCACCAAAGAAATATGACTGAGCCCTATTGACAGCAGACTCTGCCCTATTCTGCCCTATTTCTTACTGAACACCGTCACGGTGGGTAACAATTTATCTTATATGCATGCAGTGTCACGTGGCCTGGGAAGATGATGACATTACTGCTGTGCTACACAGCCCCACCTAATGGTCAGCTGTCATGTCAGGCACATGGGCTGGGATTAGTGGTGCCTCGTTGACTTGTTGCACTTGGCTTCTTGACTTCTATCTCCCCACCACCTCGACTCTGCTTTGTAACTCTGGGAACACCGCACGGTTAACGTCGGCGGGCACCTCTTTTTGCTCCGGGGTTCTCGGCTCTGTAATGTAGCCCTGCTATTGGAGTCTCTCTTGTGCTTTGTCCCCTTAGGAACCCTCAGAGCAACAGCGCCTCCTGCAGGCGGTCACAGGGTGTGCAGTTTAGTCACCAGCACCCCCACTCTCTGCCTTTTTCTGTCATCGGCTAGCGATATGGCCGAAATGAGTCAGGACCTGACACTTGCCATTATACAACTGGAGCACCTGCCATAATGCAACAAGCTAGTGGAAGTCTTCCGGCCTGGTGTCTTGGAAGGTCTGTAGCCCCCTTCCCTCCTGCTGCAGCATCCAGCTGGGTCTCTTCTATGTCTCAGCGATGCCCCCCGTGGCACTGGTGGTCCGCTGTTCTGCTCTGCTAGGGGCCTACCTGGACCACATTACCGGTCAGGCTTCACACTAAACACCACTGTGAAGCTCAGCAAGCTTTCAATCTCCATGAGTCACTCGATGTCTGTAAGGTTATGCAGCAAAGATATAGTGATACTTTATTCATCCCCATGGGGAAATGGCATAGTATTAACATTTCCCATCCTGCATCCATGAGGCACACAGAGACAGTGTATGACTTTCCCTGACTCTTGGGTGTATTGAGATAGGGATCTTCTATCACCACCAGGCAGCTACAGGTTAGGTCCACATATCTTGTTCTTTATCAGCAGTACATTTTTTTTATTTATTTCTTTTTTAGGTGATTAATTGGCATTGTTGACACACCACAACACAGTGCACAACAACGAAATGTGTCCTCAGCATTTAACCCATGTGACATTGTGACACAGCAGTGGGCAGCTAATTCAGCACGTGGGGAGCAGGGCTTGGGGGTGGGACCTTGCTCAGGGTACCTCAGTGGTACTTGGGGGTCAGGGACAGGCAGCCTTTCGATTACACAATCGTTTCCTTAACTATTACACCACCACTACCCCAATGCAATGTTTATAACGACAGCAAAATCACCAAAAAGTCTAGCCAAGTGGGCTTTATTGTCATTCCATCCAAATGCATGTATACAGTAGCATAAAATAGCATTCCCCCAGGACCATGGTGCAATATTCAAACAGCAGTGATGGGGGGGGGGTTTACATTAAGAAGAGGGGGGCTGGACACAGAGGTTTATATGCAGCACAATGTGAATGTATGTAACCGTGAAGTGAAAGAGCCACAGCATAATGGGATGGAATAAATAGTAACCAATGCCTGTTGGGGGGCTGGGGAGTAAGTGACCTCAGGCACAGGGACAGGGTGAGGTAGACAGCAGGGCATTTAGGGTAAAACCTCACCAATCTCTGCCCTACACCACCAAACACCTTCACGGTGGGGAACTATATAGATTACATACAAATAGTGTTGCTTTGCCTGATGGGAAGGCGGTTCTGTGAATACAATGTTGTTATATGTACATTCAGATTATTCTTAGGAAATACCTTGTAAAAGTGTTAAGGTTAAACAGTGATCCCAGTGATCCCAATTATTCTTCTTGCCAGTATGTTTGGATAAAATAGGACAGATATGACAGTTTTTTAATCTATACTGTATGTGCAAAGAGCCATAAATCACCACCTTTTATAGTCCACCTGTTTAAAAGGTTGTCAAAGGACTGGCTCATAAATGTATAATTCTTTAATATTTCAATGGCATTGACCACTGCAGTCAATTGGAAGGTAAGCTAGGCAGAGTAAAGGTCTTCTCGGAATTAAATGGATCCCTTTTCTCTGGCAGATTGTATTGCAAGAGGTCTTTCATGTAATTTTAAGTGTGTAATTGAGTTGCTTGAGGCTTGATAAAGTAAGATTAGCAATAATCAATAGGCCATGGACATACTTTAAAAAGAGATATCTATCCATTCATTTTAGTAACCCGTAATCCATTTTCGGTTGAGCTGATTAGAGGCCAGCGCCAGGAGTGATTAAAAAAGTATAAGGCTATTTCTGCTGGGCTCACAGAGAAACACATGAGGGAAGAACAGAGACACAGAGGAATGTGAACAGAGTAAAAATAAAGGTGAGAAATGAAAGTGCAGAGTATGCCAGAGAGTTTTAAACCTGTGAACCAGCTACAATACTGAGCTGCCATCCGGCCAGATATATCCCACACATCTGGATCTGCTGGGTAACATCACATCTGAGCTGCTAGCCTACCAGCTATAATCCACACATCTGGATTTGCTGGGTAACATCACATCTGAGCTGCTAGCCTACCAGATATAATCCACACATCTGGATCTGCTGGGTAACATCACAGCTGAGCTGCTAGCCTACCAGCTATATCCCACACATCTGGATCTGCTGGGTAACATCACAGCTGAGCTGCTAGCCTACCAGATATAATCCACACATCTGGATTTGCTGGGTAACATCACAGCTGAGCTGCTAGCCTACCAGATATATCCCACACATCTGGATCTGATGGGTAACATCACATCTGAGCTGCTAGCCTACCAGATATAATCCACACATCTGGATCTGCTGGGTAACATCACATCTGAGCTGCTAGCCTACCAGATATAATCCACACATCTGGATCTGCTGGGTAACATCACAGCTGAGCTGCTAGCCTACCAGATATAATCCACACATCTGGATCTGCCGGGTAACACCACAGTTGAGCTACATATGCAATTAACCTAACTACTCATCTTTGGCTTACAGGAGGAAACTGGAGCACCCGGGGGAATCTCATGTGTCATAAGGAGAACATGCACTGAGGGGGATTAGTTTTAAAAAATAAGGTGATTGTTCTGGATAAGGGTTAGGAAGATGGATAGATGGAAGATTATTGTATTAATACCAGATTGTTATTGTGCAAATTATTGGCTGAGATATCAGGTATATTAATAGCACCGTGAGAAAGAAAAGTTAATACTTAATAGAGAATCCTGTGCTTCTGACAAGATTAACCAAAAACCTTATAACACAGCTGTGAATAATCCATCCTGAGCTGTGGAGATCATGCTGGAAATCCCACCTCTACCTTGGCTACGTCAGACACAGGGATGACAGAGTAAAATGTCTGGTCCCGTACATGGGCTTGCAGCTATACCAATGCAGCTAGCCATAGCCTCATGCTAACCTATTGCTGTCCCTCTCTAGTATCTTATGCTTATGAATATTTTCACTACAGTAATGGGATTGTCTTAACTGGTATTTTAAAGGTTAAACATTTCAGTTACTTTTGAACCGTTCACCTTTTCCCCCTCATCATTTTGGGAAATGCATGCCTGATTTTGTCCATCAATCAAAGTCATGTCTCATTAGAATAATACAGTATGGGTAAAATATAGTATTATGGTTCTATTACTTCAGGTGCCTGACAAAAATACAGGCACACAGAAACAATATCTGTACCTTATTCTGTGCATTCCATTTAAGGACACTGTAGACATTCTCATTCATAGAATGCAAACTCTTTTTTAATAAGAGATAAGTACTTACTTACAACATTAGCTTATTGCCAGAGACATTCACATTCTAGCATTAATTTATCATTAAACTCATATGCGTGCAGGTCAGACTGGTCAAATATTCACCTGCCCTCTACAGTGTAAATAAAGTAGAAACATAAACACATCACATGTATGAAATCCATGTTATTCATGTATGAATGTCATGTCATGACAGGTTTACTCCCCTGCCAAGACAAAGTCTTTTAATACTGCTCCCTTAAAACTGGAATCAATTTACTGTGTGGCTGCATTAGCTACCACAGCCCCAGGCCAAACACAACATAGGTAGAGATCATGCTTCATCCTTTTAACCCCAGGGAAGATGGAGAAAACATTCTTCTTTATCTTTCCTTATAAACTACATGAGCAAACCCAACATTCAGCAGCAACTCAATACCTGGAGACATACCACAGCAGGAGATGAGTTCCGGGAAAACACTGGAAGAGGCACTTTCTTTGATAAGAGACCACAGAGACACCTTCTATATGAGATTACCAATCACAGGCATCGCTGCTGTGTCAATAAAAGTTAATATGATGCCCAGAGGCTGCAGGTAGCTGGCCCGTGCTGTTAAGGAGACCCCAAGGTGCCTCGTTGTTGTTCATTATCTGTGTTTTAAAATGCTTGCTTAAAATTAAGCACCGCAGTAAGGATGAAATACCCATAAGTCAAAGGAAAAACAAAGACTGGGAGGTTGGAATGGACCTTATTAGGCACTAGAGGTGTGTTTAAGAAATACATATAAAAAATACAAGTGTGCCAGCTGACTATTAATACAAGATATAAAGGTTTTTATTGTAAGACAAATCTGCAGTAGGATGCAATTTTATTATTAAATAAGGACAAGGGCTTTTATACACTATATATACAGTGAATATATAGAGTGTATTTTTCTGTTATAATGAGATTATATAGCATAGCTGGTCTAACTGCCTTGGGCAGCTATCCTGCCAGTGGCACTATGGGGGGGGGGGGGGTGTGGATGGTTCCAAGGGCCCCTGAGTGATTGACATAATTGGATTAGTTTCGGTTGAGGGCCCAATATGACCTGCTTTCACAGGGCCCAAAATGTCTAGCAGCGCTCCTGCATGCAGCTGTTAGGAACAGCCAGCAATACAAAGAGCCATTGTAACACCCACCAATCCAATGTTTCTGACTGACTTTGTTGACTTTATGTACATTCAACATTATAACTTAGCTCAACACCATGACTAGTAACATATTATTTGAGGAGCAGAACAACAGATTACTACAGAGCCCATAAGAGGTCAGGGTGGGAAAATATTTTTTAAATAGTTTTGCGTTCCTCGCAATAGATTACAAGGCTGAAGTAGGTTTCTTATTCGCAAAATCCGTTCCACCTTAAATAGGCATAATGCATGATCTGCCATATTCACAGAAATGTATCTGGTCAAAATCAAAACGTAGTAAGTACAAAAGTCATCAATGGCAGATCACGTATTATGCCTATTTATGGTGGAAGGGATTTTTTGAATACGAAACTGCTAAATAAGAAACCATAAGAAACCAACTTCAGCCTTGTATACTATTGCAAGGGAACATAAAACTATTTTAAAATATTTTTTCGCACCCTGACCTCTTAGGGGCTCCGTAGATTACACAGGTCTGCAAAAGAAAAATTCAGCTGCATGGGATATTTTTGGTTAATTTTTATAGGGTGCTGAATCCAAAAATTATCTCGATTTCCCTCCATCACGTACAGTTTTTTTGCAAAACAAGAGGAGTTTACATTAAAAAAACACAACAGCGATGAAAAAAATCAATATTTTATTACAATTAACTATGCACAATTTTTCTCGTAATTGAAAAAAGAAACAAAAAAAACTATTCCTTCGTGATATATTTAACACTACGTTTACTCTTTTTGGCTGTGCCTAACCCACCGTCCCCCCCTCCCCACCCCCAC
>JAODKM010000020.1:2657246-2674693 GCA_026780845.1 Petrocephalus sullivani | reverse complement strand
ACGCATAGTTAATGGTTAATTAATGCACTTACTAAGCATGTATTACTGCATTATTTGTGGCCCCTCAAGTAAAGTGTGTCCATGAAACAATTTCTCTTCCCTAGTATACAATCAGAATTTGCTGGATTCAGAAATCCTTCAGTAAGTCAGTAGTTCACTGTGAGGGAAACATTTTCGTAGCATTTTACTTGATGGGGCGCAAATACTTAGCAATAATTCGGTTACAAATGTAGTCGCTACTTGAGATAAAAGGTGTGTCATGGTTCATTATTGATAAACAAACATGAGACCTGGATTTCACTTGTATTATTCAGTATGTGTTCCTTCAGAAGTTCACAAAGGTTTACAAAATTAGTAACAAATACAATAGCTGCTTGAGATAAAACATGTCACTATTTATTAACGTTGAATTAACATGAGATTAATTAATACACAAATAATAGTATAATACTACCCCATCAAGTAAACGGTTATCACACACAGCTTTCTGATAGCTGGCAGTATGTCCATAGTTCTCTTGCATTTGGTTGTTTTTCATTTTGTCACGGAGAGAGAATTAATATGTAGTGATAGCACAGTATATTTGCTGCAGCACTGTACCTGGAAAAAATGACATAAATAGATTATTACTTTAAACTAGTGGAGACAACAGCCACAGATTTAGCCAGACATGCATAAGCGAGGCCAGATTGATATTAATCTAAAAGACTGCTTTCTCCAAAAAAAATGCACAAATGAGGTGAATAATCCATGTTGCATATATACAGACAAATCCTTTGAAAAGGGAAAATGTTGGTAATTGATAAGTTAGAAAGCAGGATTGCTTCGAAGGCAGCAAACTAAATATGGATTTCACTAACAGTCATTGTTACAGACCCTGTTATGTATATGTGTGCTTTTTTTTATCTGGGTGTTTCCGGTGACTTGTCACTCCAAAACTATTCAGCCACATATCAACCTCTATTTTTTATACCGCCAGTATCAGGTTACAGCCTGAGGAGTACCCCAAGAAGTACAGGGCACACAGAGCCCTGGACAACAGGAGACAGAACTGCACACAGTCGCACACTATGCGCAATTTACAGCAATCAGTACAGCCAAGTGCATGTTCTTGGACTGAAATACAAAACTAGAGCACCCCGAGGAAAGCAACAAAATCAGTATAAAGAACTTTCATGTATTAAGGAGCTGCATGCAAACCCATTTTTTTTGTATCCATTCCGTCCCTATTCCTTTGAACCCAGGAGATAATTAAACCTCTTAGCTAAGCAAACATATGTGCCAGTGCCTGAATATAGTTTGTGAGTTTTATTATTGTTTTTTTTAACCACATTTTTTTCTAGATTGCTGTGAGTTTTTCTTGAGCAGTCAGAATAATTACCGTGGGAGGTAGGGGCACTGTGTGACTATCTATCGGGCAACCAAAGAAAAAAACAAGAATTCAAAGTATTCAGTACAACAAGGGTGGCCCACTTCCTGCCTTTTGTTCTTGCCTCAGTAAAATGTAAATTTAAACAATGGAACACCCCATAATATTACGCATAACATTATAAAATAGGGTCAAGTCTACCTATGCTAGGTAGACCTCACTCCCATATAACTTATAAAGGATAAACTGGACAGAAGAGACAATTTTTGGAAACTTCACTCATGTTTCTGAAGATTATCTAGGGGACAAGGCAGCATCTTATGAGACAAGCTTTTTCTTAGACACTGCTTTAGTACATCTTATGTTTTTGTTTTGTACAATGTACTGAGTATTTATGAGAAAATCTATAAGAAAGACATAATGAAAAACACAGTTTCCAGCAAGTGTACTCAAACCTTTGACTGGTACAGTATAATTTATGCCTGCATTGTTATTTTGCAGATAACTTGACCTGCAAATTAACCTCTCATAATCCAGTGTGGCTTGAGATTTTCAGTGTTCTCATCAGAGATGAGAACCCAAGGCAAAGGTCACAACTCCACAGCTCCCGGAATACATTAGAGGGAGTGTTTATGCTCCCTTGCAGTTCGATATCTTAACGTTTAGCCTTGCAGTTCAGCAGGGCCTCCTGTGATGAATCAAATCAGTCACACTTTCGGCTGTGATCTCTGAGGCATGTATTCCAATATATTGCTGTAAATTGGAATATTAATAATTCACTGTTCACAGGAAGAATCACTAATGAGCAGCATCATGTGATTGTTGGGTAATGTGGAAATAAATAGCCTTTTGTTCTTTTTATAATTGAGTTGGGAAAGGTGTAAACTAACGAGTTGTTTACTGAGTTGCACCCCTGCAAGCTCAGGATTCTGGCGAATAAAGTACAAGTAAGTATACTTCATAAAGTAGTTTTTGAGGTCAAACAAAACATCAACATGTTGATGCCTTCAATGCTGATTTTACTGTGCCCCCCGCCGTAAATAATATTATTTTTTTACTAGAGCAATTATCCAGTATGGGCCCAGATTTGGGATAAGGACAGATGTGGCTGAAAATGAATTACAATACCTAATTCTTATTTCACCATATTGATTATTAGAGACATTTTTCTTGTGATATAATAACTGCCAGCAAATTTTGGCAACTATATTTCCTGGCTTCCTCAGCTTCAGTGACGGAAAAATGGTGAGTCATTGAATTTTTAACTTGACTAAATATAAATACAACATAGGAAACAAAACTAATTTTTACTTAATTCCAACAGTGTAGATGTACTTATCCTGCGGAGGGTGTACTCAACGTCTTGCCCTGTGCTCCCTAGGATTGGTGTAAAGCTTACTTCAACCCTGTACTGGATGAACATCTCTGGAAAATGGATGGATATTTCTACAGATATTTATTCCTTGCTATAAAAAATCCATAACATGACCAGCTTTACTGACTTGACATGCAATTCTTTCCAGGCTGTTTCATGAGTACAGAGACAGAGGCAGGTAACATGTTAAATGGGGTTGTAATGAGTGTGGGGGACACACATAGCCTGCAATACATTTAGTTGTTAAACTGCTTGCTACTCTCTGCTGAAAACTCGGTCAGCATCAACCACACCTACCTTTCAGTCTATTGATTTTCTGTCCTTAACAAGTGCTTTAGAAATATGGCAGCACTTATTTATATAATTTTATTTTTGTCCGCTCGGCTGATGGAAAAAATATCATATCTGTTTGCTATAATTTAAAAAAAAAATAAAATTGTAGGACATTTCTATTTATGCCAGAGCACTGGGGCAAAGGCTAGCTGATTTAGTCCTCGTCGGCTTGAAAGGGCATGTTGAATTCCGAATTTTCAGAAGACCCAATTAAAACATTTCCTGGTGTAAATGAGGTGTCGCATTGGTCGAAAAAAAAGGGGAGTAGCGACTATTCAGTAAAATTTTACCAGTGCTAAAATATGCAGAACTACTATTATATCATATGTTAGGTATACCGAGAGTACAGTTTCAGTGATGAATAGGTCCTTCATCAGCAAGAAAGGAAAACTTGCGCAAGTTTGAAACGTGATACTCAAATGATATCAGCATTTATACAATTATGATGAATGTACTCACAGCAACTGAATCAAGAAGGGTGACTGAGGTAGATGCATGTAGTCTCAGTACAGCACCGGCTTCTATAAAGTATGTAAACCTAGAGGAATCATTAGAGAGCATTCACGTGCAGAGTCAGGCATTACCATTCTGCCAACTCAGATATCCATTGCATTACTGGGCATTGAGAAGTCATTCATGGATTTGCTATAAAATAGGTCCCCACCCAATTGAGGTGAAGGAGGATTAATTGTCATTGTTGACACACCACAGCGCACAGTGCACAACAACGAAATGTGTTCTCTGCTTTTAACCCATGTGACATCATGACACAGCAGGGGGCAGCTACTTGAACGCCCGGGGAGCAGTGCTTGGGGACAGTACCTTGCTCAGGGTACCTCAGCGGTACTTGTGGGTCGGGGACTCGAACTGGAGATCTTTCGATTACATGGTTGTGTGCATCCCTATACTGTGCAAACGTAGCCTCCCACTAAAAGAAATTATGCAGGTGAGATACCCACATTTGGGGAATTCCCAGTGGTCAGCCCAGCCGCAGTGCAATAGCTGAGACTCACACTGAGTGAACCACCTTCATGATCATGGGACCTCCCCTGCCAGGTAACTATCAGCAAGTATTATGCGCAATGCCGAGTATTATATATGTTCTGCTGTACCATGCTTAAGAGATCAGAGTACAGATTATGAATACTGGTGACAGTCTGCAGACCTGGCTCCCAATTCTGTCCCCTTAATATTCAATATTCAAGCTGTATTTATGAACGGGTGATACCAGGGAAAAGCCACAGTCATGGGTGCAGTGGCCAATGAGGACAATGGATCTGGCAGGGCACAGGAGAGCAGGCAGGCAGGACAAGGGAGGCAGTAAGCCTGAAGAGAGGTCAAATGGACACAAGAGCACCAAAAAACTCTGTGATAACAAAATCCTTATGATAACAAAATGATAATCCTTATGATAACAAAAATGAATATGCATCCCAGCCTGGAGAATACTCCTCTTAATTAATTGGTATTTTTTATTCAACAGTATTTATACTGCCTAGGATGGCAATCAGCATTTTCTGTTTCATCCAGATCATCAGTGATTATCTTAAAAACATGAATTGAGCCACCACATATAGCTAATGTTTGATAAAATATGCACCCTGAGGTATTTGAGGTCGGTGGCAAAGCTGACGGTGATGTGTTGGTATATACGATACCAGTAAAAAGTCTGAACACACCTACTGAAAATCGTTTTCAACAAGATAACAATCCAAAAGCATGCCTCAAGGTTATGTGGTAACAAGGAATAAGATAGAGTGCTGCAACAGATTACCTGGGCCCCACAATCCCCAAACCTAAACTCCATAGACCAGGTTTGGGATGAATTTGATCGAAGTGTAAGAACAAGGCAGCCAACTTGACTTGTGCCCAGAACGTGGAGAAGCATTCCAGGAGGCTACATCTGGAAGTTGGTTGAAAGAATCCCAAGAGTCTGTGATATTGTCATTGAAGCAAAAGGGGCTATTTTGAAGAGTCTACAATTTCAGAACATGTTGGGATATTTAATACATATCTCGGTCGTTGCAATGTTTGGTATGTATTCATTTTCTCTAGGCCTTTTACTATAATTTGAATAATAGCTCAAATAGATAAACTAATACAAATCGGATGTGTACATAGTATCTCTGTTTTGCCCTAGTTATACCTGAAAAAATCTCCAAATATGTTGGTAGGTGATTTAGAAGGTGCGGGTCTTTGGAGGTGCTGGAGTCAAGGATGCATTTTATTTGCATGTAAGATTTTGGTGGCTGTAGCAGAATAGATGTCATGCTCATGGCTGGTCTTTTTAGGTTACCCTGCCCTTTCTTTAAATTGCTAGTAATTACCAAATAATTACCAAATGTCCCCACCATGTGATAAAAACCTGTTACTGTAGTTTTACATTGTGCGGACAAGTTTCTCGTTCCCGTCAAAGGGAAACTAAATTTTATAAAAAAAAAAATCTGTGGCTGCAATCGAAATAAAAATGTCAACTCTATGGTCTTATTTTTAATTTGCATTTTTTGTTGTGGCGCGGCGCGGGTGGACGGGGAGAAGATGCAGATCCACTGAGCGGCTCATGAGACAACAGGGGTTTATTAATAATACAAATCACAACAGGGAAAGCAGAAAATAAAGGGACCACCAGCAGTCAAAAAACAATTGGGGAAAAACAAGTTAACTAAAAGAAACCACAAGGGAAATGCACTGGGGGAACTGAGCAACACTGGGAACAGAACTGGGCACAGAGCAGCAGGCAGAGTATTCACACACAGTAACATAGTGCACGATGACTGACTACCGAGCAGGGCAGGCACTTAAGTACACCAAGACAACCAGGTTAACGAGGGAGCAGGAGTGGCACATGACCAAGACAGCCAATCAACAGAGACACGGGGCAACAACCAACAGGTGGAAAACATAACCATACACTAGCGGTGCAACGCAAAGAAAATAAAAACAGAAAACAAGCAAAGAAAACTACTGTATGGACAAGAACACTAAGGTAGAAAATAAACACTGGGGAATAAAAACCAATGAATACAAATAAGCGGATGAGGTTGGCCCCTAGCCAACCTTAAACCATTAACCAAGGATTCACAGTTAGGGAACAGGGAAAAACATTCTATGGCTAAGAAACAAGGAAAGGAAAAGCAGGATGGGCAGTGACACCTGCTGGCCAACAGGGGGAAAAGGCACAAAGGGTGTATTTTTCGTCATTGTTAATAAATTATTAGTGGACAGAAAAACATTTCCTGCTTCATAGTGTAATTAATCTGAATGCATTGTGGGTTACTAGCAATTGTTTGGTAAACATTTCCTCGGGTGAAATTCCCAAGGTGCTGTAGTCTAACTTCATACAGGCCGATACCCAACAAGACAGCAACTGCCTGCACATAGTTATAAAGATTCTTTTTAGCATATAGCGCAAGCATAGTTTGTAAATAATATATGATTGTGTATGTGATGACTCTAGAGCTGTTTCAATCCATATAAATCCAGTGAGCAGATTTAAAACAAATCCAATCTGGGTGGATAGACAGAGTTTTTAACCGCTTTTAGTCCAAATACCAGGGCTTTGCAAATGACCTTTGTGCTGCAGTTATTAAGACTTAGAGACCAGCTGCTTTGTCCTCATATCTAAGCTGGACATTGTGATTCCACTGCAGATCATTTGTATTCCCTGCCCTTGCTAGTAATCCACCCCACTGACCATGCATTTAAGAGGCCAGTTCCCAAGGCTTATTCCATATATGTATTAGTGCAAGTGCTGTGTGATGCACTAGAAATCTCAGAGGGTTTCAGATGTTTTGTTTTATCTGATCTGAAAGCATTGTAAGCCCGGGCACACAACACAAAGTGAAATCACTGTCTTCTGTGATGTTCATGACCCAAGCGATGCCCAGATGCGTGTGGATAAGGATGTGCAGATGCAGACTGGTGTAACTGACCCTCTCAGCGCTTTCATGTAGCAACCTACAAGTGTTCACCTTAACAGCAAGCAAGACAAGCCAGTCAATGCCCCTGTTCTCTTTCTGAAGCCTCTGAATCCTTCTTGACAAGCTGGCACCTTAAATGTCCACACACACATGCACGTGCGTGCACACACTCTTTCAACTTCTATAAGTCAGCTTTTGGGATAAAATATAAATATATATTTTTAATGTCAAAAAATCTCAGTCAGCTTTTTAGAAAATTACAGGTTTCTCTCTTCTGTAATACATAAAAAGTGACATTTTTTGAGATTTCTGTTGCCCCGCACTTACAGATTCGGGATAAGGATTTCTCTACTAGTCATCTTCAGTGATTAATTGCTGTCAAAAAATATATATAAATAAAAAACAACTAAAACAATAATGTAACCAGAATTCTATTGCTTTGTTTGAACGAAAACTTGTTTGTTTTTAAGTGCACTGGATTTCCTATTAGTATGCAGGACTCTATTTGACCACCTGAAATTTAAAAACAGCCAGTAACCTTCAAACTGACGACAACTGGCTGAAAGTATGATTGTAAGTTAATACAAAACCCAAGATGTAAAACCTTTCTGGCAACAGATTGCTACCACACCCAAAAAGACTGGAACATAATGCATTCGTTTATGGCGTAAGAGGAATATCCAGAGGACAATGGCACGGTGAGGGCAGAATATGTTTGTTTTTTCACTAGGCTGTTTTTGCACTGTGTCTAAATGGTAACCATATGCTCTTCTGAGAACACGTCCAATTAAAAACCGATTAGGTGCTGGGTAAACATTGATTTTTATGTAAACTGCTTAAAGCAAAAGGCTATCAGTGCTGTGTGCAAAACAAACTGAAGTTAACATATTGCCCTATAGAATAAGGTCCATTAAATAGGTGCTCCCTGTTGTGGGAAAATGTATGTAATACAGGCATTCCATCGGGGAGTGTGTCTGAGGTGTTGTTACAATTCCTGTTATTCTCCTAATAAATTGAGTTGCTATTTGAAAACAGCCCTGAAAGTAGACTTAAATTGCAATGAACAGCAAGACAAACCCCATTTGTTCAAATCAACCTGAACCCAAGGCTAGGGCCAGCCGTGCTGAAGTGAAAGCACAGAAGACGGGTTCTAAATGTTATATCAGCCATGTTCCATTGAAAACACTGTGGGTCTATGGGCCAGCCATGTTCCGGTGAAGTCACTGACGGCCCTTAAGTTGGCCATGTTCCAGTGTGAACTGTCAGGGGCTATAGGCTGGCCATGTTCCAGTGAAAACACTGAGGGCCTATAAGTTGGCCATGTTCCAGTGTGAACTGTCGGTTTTCTCCCGCAATCCAAAGACATTCAGACACTTAGATGAATCTCTACACTACACTTGCGTATGTATACGTGTCCTGCATGCTAAACCACACCCCATCTTGTATCTTATGCTCTGTGGAATAGTTCTGGATTTATGGTTGGAAGATTGTTGCAGATGTAAACTTGCAAAATTAAACTGAATTCAAATAGTAAATACGAAACAAACGTGATTCTAGTGGTTAAACTCAGATTCCGAATATTTTCCATGCACCCTGGACATTTGCTTTCCCATATGTATAGGAGCACTGCTACAGTCTTTCCTCTCCTTTCATTGAAAAGACAACTGTCCGTACAACCTGCTGTGTCAGATCAAAGTACTTCTCACGTGCTTAGCTTACTACCTCTCCTGCCACTTGCATTTTGATCTTCGGGCTAAGTAGCCCAGACACTATCCATGAACAGAAAATGCAGACGTGTGCGGCGAGTCCTGCCTTTTAAAGAACGGGGGGAGTCATTTAACTTTGGTGTGTGCGCTGTATGAGCATCAGGGTGTTCATGTTTCGTGTTTTGTGTTTTGGGTGGCAACTGTATGGCAACTGTGGCTACAGAAGCCAGCCCCATCTACTTCGGAGGTGAGGCTGTGGAGCAGGTCAGCAGCTGTAAGCTCCTCGGAGTCACCCCCACCGACGACCTTAAATGGTCTAGTCACACTGTGGCAATAGTTAATAAAGCCCAAAAATGCCTCTACAGTAGGCGCCTGAGGAAAGCCCGGACGTCCCCCATAACCCTGTGCAGATTCTACAGGTGTACTGTGGAATCCATCCTGACAAGATGCATCATCATCCTGGTACAGCAACTGTTCAGTTCAGGACAACAGAGCTCTGCAGCGTGTGGTGAACTCAGCACCTGCAATACATGACATCCACACTACACGCTGTCTCAGGAAAGTGAATCCGATAAGACGGGACCCCAGCCACCCTGCTCTGTCACTTTTCACCCTCCTCCCATCTGGGAAGCGACTGAATTCCATTCGAACGTGCACCTCCCGGGTCAGGAACAGTTTCTACCTGCAATCAGACTCATGAACAATCAGTAACATTGTGTCACCCCCACTGCTACTGGCACATATATCTCTGCCACTGTCTCTTTATTATCTAGGATTCTGGTCTTATTTATTTACTCATTTATATTCACTCATCATTACATTTACAGTACTTGTCGTCTTGTTCTATGTCGTCTGTGTTTACTGTCTGCAAGGGCACATGCAAGTAAGCATTTCATTGTACATGGTACTCAGACTTGTACACATGACAATAAAGAATTGAATTAAATATTTGCATGAGCATATTTAAATATTTGTTATGGTGTGTGTAGTATTTGCATTGAGTAATAGCCATCTTTTTGGATAAACCTTATTTACCAATCCCAATGTGGTTTAACACGGCACTTTAGGATAAAGTACCCAGCATTGCTTGGTGTGGGCTACATGTCACAGGCCAAATGAAAGTCCTCTGAAGTACTATATAATGTTTCAGTTCTGTCACCACAAAAGGCCAACCGTATTAATAGGTCTCACTGTGCCATTTTATGCCACGTTGCCATGTCTATAGATAGAGGAAGCAGATTACTTTAAAACAGCTTAAATTTAGTTTAGTCTAACAGAGATGGACACAGACATTATGACAAGCCACTAGAAGATGTTCAGTGCCTTAGCACTGATTCTTCAAGAGCCTGTCTCATTTGCAGGTACCCTCACTTCTGTCTGTACTTGGCCACAGCTCACCACAGCTCCTACAGGTGAGGTCCCAGTGCCTCTTCTTCTGAGAAAAGCCCAGATGTCACCTGAATCCTAACAAACCTCTATAGGTGCACTGCAAAGTCCTAATGCACTGCATAGCTTATGAGCAGAGACTGTTTGGCATTATGCATTTGAAAAGCAGATCACGCCTTGACAGACTGCACTCACTCTGCATTAACACTTTGCCCCCTCCTCCTCTCTGGTGGGTGATTTAAGACCATAAACACCTGAATATCAAGATTCAGGGACATTTTTTTTTACTCCCAAGATTACTCTTGAGACACTGATTTACATTATACCTTAATACTAATATAGCTACACTGTCAGTGTTACATAAATTACTGCTGAAATCACTTGCGAGTTTTTCTGACCTCATGTATTGTTGCACAAGCCACAGGACAGTGTCTACAATTATTGTTATTTATTGTTTTCTGTACATCTGTTGTTATGAGTCTCCGGGGTAACATGCAAGTAAAACTTTTACTGTAGTTGGTATATGTGAAAATAAAACTTTAAGTCCCTCAGTCCTTGTCGTTGTGAGCTGAAATTTGATTTTCATGTCCCCTAGTCTCTCTTTCTCATGAAACATTGGAAGGTTGACCAAGGCTCAAACAAATGTTCTTTTGAGACATTCTATAACAACAGCCCCACCTCGGATGAAGCTACTTGTCCAGCTAATATTGCCTTTCACTATCACCTAGGAACCGCTACAATTCTGTACTTACAGCTCATTTTGCTGTAGTGCTAAGATAAGCTCTTTCCAGACACCGATAGGCAGTTTATTCATATTAGGATTGTGATTTAGTGTGCCTATCTCTATAGAGGACAAATGTATGTTTCTCAAAACCATCTGATTCAGAGAAATTTAAAAAATGCTTCGTATGCTTGTAGTGACTGAGGAGTCAGCAATTTTATATCTAGCCTGGTAAATTTGGGACCACTTGATAATACTTGCTGTAGCTTGAGTTACGTGGTTGTAGGCCTTCTCTTGGTGAAGAGACCAGATAAATAATAATTCAACAAAGACCCCTGTCAATGAAAAGTACCAATAAAAACCACTGGAGCCAGGAATGGGGGTGGTGTTCACCAGACCACCCCTCATAAGCTGTCCTGAAATGACTACTTGGAGCTGTCTTGTTGGCCTAAACTGGATGGACCCAGATGTACTCACAATTTCCAGGTCTATGCATATAGTTTTTATTCTAGAGGATAAGGGGGTTTCCTCTATGTGACTGTGAGTTGTTTTGAATGGTGTATGCACTAAATCACAGATGGTGATCATGTGCTCCAAAGAGCACTGTCTATAGATGCTGTGGTCCTACTGCAGAAATATCTGGAAAAACATGCCCAAATGGTGAACTATTATTGGACTTCTGTGTAAGCCATGGTTCAAACACATCATTGCAAAAGTGCACTCAGCACAATCAGTGACCCACGTTATAGCTGTTTTAAGTCTTTTGACTTAAGCCCTTGTCTTTTGAATAATCACTTGAAGCGATGGGCAGAACTTTCTTCCAGTTACCACTTGTTGGTAAGTTGTATTTGAGGCATTTAGATGAAATGGCTAGGTGCTCAGGTGAAACGTCCAAATTCAGTGACTGAGATGTGCGTCCCAATACTTTTGTCCATATACTGTAGATCCTTCTGATCAAGAGGAAACAGCACAGGTGGGAGGAGGCCCCAGGGAAGACCTAGGGCACCCTAGATGGATTATATTACCCCAGGGGCTTCGTAACGTCTGGGCATCCCCCTGATCAATCTGGAGTTTGTGGTGATGGAAAAAGAGATCAGGTCTGACTTGGCATGCCGTGCCTGCCACCCTCACGAGGAAAAACTGCTGCAAGACGAGATGCATGTACTATAACAAACTTTTGCTTCCTTTGAATTGGATCCGTTTTTCATAGGCAGAAGCCTGTCTTTGCTATTAAAAAGGGGCATGTACGCTGGCTCAGGACTCCATCAGGACCCACTCGTAGCTACTTCCCCCAGGCTATGCTCAATGTAAACAAGTCACCCTCTCCCAACTCCCAGACTCACTCTGTGATGAACGGCTACCGATCCACACGGCACTCAAACCTTCTCCTGGTCAAATTTTAATCAGACTTACATTATTTACCGTTACACTGTTAGGTCCAACTTAGTCTATTCTGTGTTTACCTTGTATTTTTAAGAAGGCCATTTACAATTTCCCAAATGAATATAATTGCATTCAATTATCAGATGTGTGCACACCCCACAGTTAGACGACCAAGTGATGAATTGTGTTTCGGAATAATTTGGACTAAAGCCTGTGTTTAGTTTCACTGATTTTCTCATTAAACGCTCATCAGATCAATTCATTCAGATGCTTAGTTAACACACTACTGCCCACCGCAGAGAGGAAGCGTATTCTGCCATCTCGTCGTTGCATCTCGTTGTTTGTCACTGAACAGCTTGCTGCACATACTTCTCCAGGTAACCATGTCTGTGTTGGCAGATATAAATTAGATGCTGCATTATTGCAGTTCCCACATGGTTTTTCACACTGCCCAACAGCAATGTAGAGCTTATAAGAACAACCAAAGTCACAGATAAATACGAAAGTAAAAATGTTCTTATACATCATACATTCAATTTTGAAGCCAGTCATGTTTTAGAGAATCATCTGTTATGTGTCTATGTTGTGTTAAAGTCCATTTTTTTATTTTTTAAGGATAGCTGCTTTAATATCCATTTCTGACATTTTTATTAGATCAAGAAGGTTTTATCGAGGACAAATTAAATTCAGATAATATAGCTGCAGCAAATAAAATGGTTATAGCTGAATATAAGAGAAGGTAAAACTTTTAAAGACATTTTTGCCATAATCTGGAGGGGGTGGAGGTTGGAAACCGGTAATTTTTCTAGATCGTTATAATTCATCACTTGTATATGCATTCGGTGTATTTATTTTGTTTTATTTTGTTCTTGTGCTACCAGAGAATTGCATCAAATTATGCCTCATTCACATTTGCATAATAAGCTTTGATGAGAAAGGCCACCCTTGGGCTTAAACTTCTTTGGCTCAACCTTCAACCTTGGTTAATTCAAATCCAATATGTACTGTGATTACTGAACAGTCTGGACACTTGCACACAAAAGACTCAGAAGTTCTCAGCAATTCAATAGTGCCACTTGTCAATTGATTCTTTGTAGTCTCTCAGACTTGAAGCATGACACTTGAGGGGTTGCGGTAATTTATTACTCCCTCAGCACCGATTGGCCACTCCTACCCCTCATTTTCTCCTACCTGTGATTGCAAGGGTAGCAAAATATGTAGTGGCCTCCATTTGTGTTGTGTTTCCCAAAAAGGCAACAACACATGTCTGTTCATTGTATGCTGTGGGCATGGTAATATGCGGAGTACTGTGAAGATAAAAACAAAAGGCTATCAGCCTTTTGTAGCATTCCAAGAAAGCTACCATGCTACTATGGGTTAGTGACTGCAATATTGCTGGCAATTGTAACAATGTCTCCTGTTCCAGGTGAAAGACATCTTTAACAGGCTAGGTTCATCTTATCCTGTTGAGACAGATGGCTTGAGATGTAAAATAAGATGAAATTTGGAACGGATCTGAAAATAATTTTCCAAAATTGGCAAAAACTGCCTTTATGGAAGGATACCAAGCAATTTTTAAAATATTTGACTCACATCCCTAAACTATATGATATCACACCAAATTCAGCTTCTTTGGCATGTATAACTGTTTTTTTGCATTTCAACATTGAAGCTTATGCCCAGATTGTTTTCTAAAATCAAAATCATGGACTAGTATGTATCATGATTTTGGCTGAAAGCTCTCGCTAAGATATTGATTCACAACACACATCGAAATGTAGTACGGGGTACTTCTGGTTCTTTTGGTCCTGAACCAAATTAATATTTGTATGCTAAAGAAAGAAATAGTTCATAACTGGAAGCTAAAAGATCATATGCCCTTAGAAATATATAACTGGGATTATCAAAAATTTGTGTGCCCCATAGAACAGGGATGGTGGTGCCCTAGCGGTATGAGGATCTGGTTATGGACCAAAAGGTCGTCGGTTCAAAGCCTATCTACCACCAGTGGATCCCTGGGCAAGACCCTTAACACCAAGTTGCTCTAGGGAGATTGTAATTCCCTGTAATTGGTTAATATACATCACTCTGGGTATGGGTGTCAGCTAAATGTAAAACAACAACAACATTATGCTTGCTAAAAGAAACATATTAACTTAGCAGTTATTTTTTTATGTTTTGCTATAAAAGTTAGGAGAAATTTTATGGCTTATACATTGTGTAGCTTGTGCAGGTAGCAGTGTGGCTTTATTTTCAGATATTCCTCCCATAGTCCAAAAACACGCAGATTAATCTGGATGAGACGAACAGGCATCCCAGCCAGGGTGTCTCATACACTCTGCCTCCTAGGATAGGCCTCAGACTCACCATGACCTTAAACTTCGTAAGCAGTTATGGAAAACGGACCTTCCAAACATTTCAATCAAGTATGCCGTAGTAAATCAACTTACCTTAACTTGCCCTACTTTATTATTCTTGCTCAAAGATGCAAACATAAATTGACACTGTATGTACGTCCACGGATCACCTTCAACCCACTTACTGTTTATGCACACGTGGAACATAACAATACACACACGGAACATAACAATACACACGTGGAACATGACAATACACACATGGAACATAACAATACACATGTGGAACATAGCAGTATACATGTGAAAGATAACACTCTACTGGGTTTACTGGGCAATCCGAATAATAGCTGACATTTCAGTTAGAAATGCAGGAGCATTACACACCTTAACCAGGAAAACTAGGAAACATGTACTCACTTTTGCAAAATTCTTCCTCGGTCAGATGTGATAAATTACTTTTTCAGTTTAAAGTCATCTGTTAATTGCTGCCTATAGCATATGTGTAACATGTATCACTTCTGTCACATTTAAATTGGGGACACATTAGCTGGGCCTGATTAGCACTTCACAGAAGTCAAAGTAAACAGGGAATCATTGCATTCTCATTATCAGCCTGCTTACCCCCCTTGGGCACCTGCAAATTGCGACCTGTCTTCTCCTCAGCGGCGCTGCCGTTTACCTCACGTCTGCCAGCTACGGCCACGGGCAGCAGATCTGTATGATGGATCCGAGTCAAGCAATGAATAGTGAAGTTAAACTGTTCCAGCAGGCTGCTTAGAATGAAGGTGACGGCCTTCTTGAAGCTTCTGCTCTATATCAAAAACCAATTCCGTGTAGTGCAAGCTGGGCATGCCGTGTGGCCACAGTCTGACTACGCCTGCAGATAAACTGCCCAGGGGGCAGAATACCGGTGAAATAACATCTGAACATATTTGGCTGTGCTGCAACGGCAGGCAGAAGATCAAAATGGTAAAGGGAACTGGCATAATGGAAGAACTCATCTTTCCTTGGCCCAGTGCGGTACATACATGGAGGACATTATCAAAAAAATCCTTACACAGCTGAAACATTCATGCCTCTCTGCCAAAGCAGTGGCCTCTGGCTTCCAGCTCCTCATCCCTTAACAGTACTTATAACCACCTACAGACCTAGAGCGTGCAAGGGGAGAAGCTAACACAGGATCCCACCGCTCATCCGAAGCTCCCAGAGCCACTTAGTAGGCCACTCGGACTAGGATGACACCATTCATGTGACTTGATACAACCACATTTCTTGCATCATAATTTCCACCCTATATTTACATCATTTACACCAAATATAGCACTAGTGAAAAGTAAGAGGAAAAATTAGGCTTTCATTTTCTTCCTTTATATCCTCCAACCCAACAGCAGAAACATTAAAGATGAAAACAAAATGTAAGTTAATTAGGTACATACTGCTCCTGTGTACTATACATCACACAAAATATCTTTCCACAGATGTTAAATTAGTCACTAATTATCATACAAAAGAATCAGTGTTAGCTTTCGCTTATGTTCCCCCCACAGATGGAAATAAAGAGTACAGGAGATATCCAGCATAACAGTGTAATGTCTATCACCATCTTTGGGTGAAAGCCTGACATATCTGCACCCCCGTATCACAAGCTGCTCCCTCTCCATCCTTCTTTGGTCTGATGCCTTTATTTCTTGGCACAGAAAACACCCCACATCCATACAGATAGGCTGATGAGACTGTAAGAGGCAGAACGCTGATAGAACTCATTGACAATGAAACCCTGAACGCTCTGCTACAATGTTAAAGACTAAAAGCTTAGTGTGTAAGGAAATACATCCTTGCGGATGATATCTGAAGATGTAATATACTACCTGGGAATATGTTCTTGAGATATCACTGCAGTTGTCCTAGTCAGTAATACCAGTGCTGACGAATTTGCCTCATAATAACATTGTTTGCTCTTTACTGCAGTGCAGGCAAAGACAAAATCATTACAGGTTCTTCAGCACTCAGACCCAAACTAAAGCCATCAGAATTTTTGGCCTCTCTTGGCAGCATTGCTTGAATATAAGTATAAAATATAATCAACACAGATTAAGAATCCAGTAACTATATACAAACTATTTTTGCTACTAACTTTGCATAACTTTGCATACCTGCCTCTGTCAGGATCAGTCCCTGTCTTGTCTCATTCTTTATGTCTTACCCAGTTTGGCCAGCAGGTGTCACTGGCCATCACGTTCCTTCCTCTGTGTTTCCCTGGGTTCAGCACCTTTCTCTATCCCTAGTGCTTTCCTTTGTTCCCTGAGCCGCTGCGTGCCTGAATGGGGTGAGCATGTGGCTGAGTTACTGCGATTCCCTGCTGTCATGAGTGCAGGTCATATCCAAACTATGTTGGACATTTTGCCAGTTGTTGCCCCCATGTTAATTATGTCCTTCATGTTTATGTACTTTGTATACTTTCCCATTGTTCCTGTTTTACCCTGTCCGGGTTTGTAGTCATGTCTTATATTCCTCATATCTCCTGTGTAGCTGCTAGGCCATAGTGTTTTGGTTGATTGTTAATGACCCATACTTGTTCGCTTTAGCCCTCATACCAGTGTATATATGTACCTGCCCATGCCCTTTCATCTGTCTGTCATTGTATGTACTTGATTCACTTTCCTACATGTATTACTGTTTGATGGTCCTCTTGTCCGTGAGTTCCTTCAGCATTTCAAGTTCTGTGAATATTAAAGTTCCCGTGCTTGTAAGCTACATGTGGATCATCATCCATCATGTCCCATCATGACAGTGACAAGGTATTATAATTAGTGATCAACCGATATTGATTTTTTATTACCGATACCGATATAACTATTTGTGTGTTTATGTGCCCGATAGCCGATATTCAGAAC